>JAOXOE010053599.1:0-34181 GCA_028565055.1 Phoeniculus purpureus | reverse complement strand
CGCACACAGACACCTGTTTCAAGTGCCTATTACCTCAAAGCCAAACCGACTCCCACAGGTATCACTTTGCCCATCATCTGAGCAGTTAACTGGGGTAGGCTCCACATGAAATCACCCACTTGGATCTCCTCATGTCATAGAATCACTAAGACTGGAAGAGACCTACAAGATCATCCAGCCCAACCATCAACCCAGCCTCACCATGCCCACTAAATCTCATCCTCCAGGGCCACACCTACTAGTTTTCAAACGCTTCCAGGAACTGCAACTCTACCACCTCGCTGGGCAGCCTTTTACACCATTTGACCACTCTGTCAGGGAGGAAAGATTTCCTAATGTTTAATCTAAACCTCCCCTGGCACAACTTGAGGCTGCTTCCTCCATCAGCACCTGGTGCCATCTATTTTCATACAGCTCTTTCTAAAGCAGTTTGCTTCTGCCTTGTTGAGTCATGCTGGGCTTTGACATTTCTGCAGCTGAAGTCAGCCTGCCAGAATCTTCAATAACAAAAACACTAACAGGCAATCAGACTGGCCAACAAAATAGTTGGCAATCCCATAGCTGCCCCAAAAAGTGGACATTGCTGTGTTATGTCCCTTTACATAGAGTCACTAAAACCCTCCTGCACCCTTAGCAACTTGAAACTCTCCCTTAAGTGAGGAGAATAACAGCAAAATGTGTATTCAGCTCTATCAAAACCGGATTTTACCCCAAGATAAGTAACAGAGAAGAAGCGTGACTTATTTTTCTCTTGGTATGAATAACAACAGTCAGACACACAAACTGTCATCACACTGCTGGAGAAGAGAAGAATAGAAGGGGATTTCTTTTTTTGCAAAGTTAAAGGAGTGATTTTCTCTTCTACTTTGGTTTTACTGCGAACTAATTATCTCAAGATCACTATTCTTATGTGAGAAAATAAATAAATCTCAAAAAATCCCTATTTTATGGTAGAAACAGATTCTAGTCTCTACCATTTGAAGGCAGTGGTGGAAACAATAACAGTCACTGTCCTTTGAGAGCATTTTATTCCTGGAATAGAGTAGTCTCTGCCAGCAAGATTACACTCAAATGTGAACATTAGAAAAATACCAGTGACAAGGACTACTTAGCAAATTACACAGCTAAGAAATATTTTCTGACTCATTGAGGTTGACTTTCCCAAATGGAAAGATCACTTGGCCCAGATTACAAAACACAACAAAGAGTTGCTTCTGAGTATATTGCAATTTCTAAACCATGTAGGAACAACAACATTATTTTACAGAAGCATTTTGGAAAAAACAGAGCAACAGCCACATTTGCCACTCAAAATATCTGAGTGGCAGCTCAGAATGGGATCTCCACACAGCCCAACTCCAGAGTTGCCCCCAAGAACCAGCACAGCTTCATTCATACAATGATTTAGCAGGTTCTGCGTGATCTGCTCCACTACCATGCTGATCCAGCTACGTATTTTCCAGAATCACACAGGTTGGAGAATACCCTTGAGATCAAAACCAAGCAATAACCCTACTCTACCAAGTTCACCACTAGACCACATCTCTAACATCACATCTAAATGAGCTTTAAACACAACCAGGGATGGTGTTCTAAGGTCTGACTACTCTTTCAGTAAATTTCCTTATGTCCACTTTTCCTAATGTTCCATTTACAGCATCATCCCTGCTAACTCAAGGTCTCTCTTCGATACCCTCTTTTGCATGGTGTAGACATGTGCTTTGCACTCAGAAGTATGAGTATAAATCAGTTCCAAAACCAGACAGACCCTGGAGCCACTTGGGTCTTTCAAGTATAAATGATGCCTAAATTCCATTTAAAACCTGAGCCAGGGTCACCGCCTGTCCTGTTCTCTTCTCTATTGTATCACCCTAACAACAGCTGGTAGATGGGCTCTGAGCAGCTCATCTCTTGGCACCCAGTGGAAAACTTTCTTTCCTTGCATGATGAACTGCTCCATTTCTTCCCTCTTTATTTTGTGCAGAATGTTAGGAGAGGCTCATGGACATCACCTGAAAGGACTGGGATACTAATATCCATAAAACAGAAATCTTGGTTCCAAAATAAGACAATCTCAGAGTGACCCACTGCAATCCCATTTAGATCACGCCCTGAGGGAACATGTTTTTGTCAATTTTGCTATCAAGAAAAGGGTTGTTGTCAGCAGCCACTGCTTTTCTAAACTGTTTCAATTAATCTGCAGTGTTTCCTTAAATTAAGCATCTCAAAACTCCTGCTCAATTTTTTTTGCAGGAACAATCAAAAATAAATCGCTCTTCCTTGAGATGATGGGCACTTGGCAATGCCGCTAGGAGTTTCTCGAGGCGAGTTCAAGGGCAGACAGGCTGAGCAGACTGTTTGAGAGTCATAAGACAAATGTAAAGTGTTCAAAAGGAGCCAAAGCCCTGACACAGGGAGCGTGTCCAAATTTTAATGAACTAGTTCAATCAGCAAACGCCAGAGATTCAGGATTCGCCCAGCAAACCCAGACTTCAGCCCGACACAGATGGACACTCACTGACCAGATGTTTCAGAAAGCTTTAGCAAATTCTTCTTGGGGGAGCCTGACCGGCATTTTTTCCCCCCTCATTTTTGTATGCAATAAGTAAATCACAAGCGTTGTTGGCTGACGAGGGTTCCATATGTTTCATGTACATACAATGATCATAAGAAACAAGACACCAGGGCCCTTTTACATTATTGTAATTGCAGCTGATAGACTCCAGAAGTACAAGATTTATGACATGACAAAACCCTAAAAAGATGAATATGCAAGCTCAAGTGATGTATTTGGTGATATCTTCACAATGTGCTTTCTCAGCCTCTCAGGCCATCAGCCAAGACCTACACAACTCTTTCACCAGAAAACAGGTAAGAAATAAACCCCATCAAAATCCATCATCATTCAAGGCACTTTGGAACTGGCTCTAAGTCACCTGTGTGCCACAGCTAAGTCACCTCGAAGCCCACTGTTTTCCATGAGACAAAGCATCTGGAACATGCATCTCATTTCTGCCACACTAAGCAGGCATGTCCCCGACTTCACCTCATAAAAGGTCCTCTTTTCTCACTCATTCTTTACTCTGTACAATGAATCATAGAATGGTTTGGGTTGGAAGGGACCTCAGAGATCATCCAGTTCCAAACCCCTGCCATGGGCAGGGACGCTGCTCACCAGACCAGGCTGCCCAGAGTCACATCCAAACTGGCCTTGAACACTTCCAGGTGCTCAATATCAAGAAAGTCTATTTTTAACAGCAGAAAGTGTCAAGAGAGACTGTCAAAGGTGGGGTAACAGGACTGACCTACCACAGTCTCACATACTTTTAATGAAACAACTCTCTTCTTTGTCTTCTCAAAGTGCAAGCCTGCAGCCAGCACAAGATCATTAATGACAAACAGGACAATGATAAAGTGGGGAAGAAATGCAGTTCTTGGTGAGAAAGCAGATAGTAGGTTTGCTACTGCTGCCAAGAAGGAGGAAAAACAAGAAAAGCTGGAAACTTGAGGGGCTTTTTCTCGTTATTATTTATATGATGTCTAAGTGAGAAATCCTTGTTTGTTATTATTTTTGAACAGCCCACTGGCAACATTTCAAAGCTGCTGGTGAATGTTTCAAACCCCATCTGAATAACACTAACGCAGATTTAAATTTAGCCTTTTGTTGTTTTGATCCTGACAATCTTTTCTAATTTTTTTATTGTTGCAAAAGTCTCTCCAGCATCAGTCAGGTCTGCAATATCTGAGGCCCTACTCATTTCTCTCACTTTGAAACCAAAATTGCTAGTTTACACAATGGGCAACCCAAACTTTGGACGCCTGATTCTTGTAAAGGATCACACAGGCAACTCCATTGAAACAAACATTTCCAGTATTGCATTGGTTGTGTTCATGAGCAAAATGCAGACAGAGAGGCTGAAACTTCCATTCAAGAACAACTCTACTGAAGGAGAAATATAAGAGTGTCTTAACCAAAGCAAGCCCTCCTTCAAACCACCCTAACAGGACAAGGGCTGCATCGCAGTTCCAGTTCTAATCATTATGGTCAGGATTCGCAGCATAATGACCAAAAACTGGTCTGAGGGTTTGGCATTCCCAGATGTCAGATGGCTGAGAGACCCCAGCAGAGTGCAGAGGACATCTTGATGGTATCAGGTTCAAATAGCCAGGTTCCACACAAGCATCAGCATCATCCCAACCCCTTGCAGCTTTCCTAAGCACATGCAGTTTAGAACTGTTCTACATGACGCTTTCACATGTTATGAGGTTAAAAAAGCAGACCACGTTTCCACGAGAGCACAGCATTTTCCATATTTCCCACAGGCACAGAAAGAAAATTGACATTCATGGCAACATGGAAGTGGCTGAGCACCATTATCATCAGCCTGGAGAAGAAGAGGCTGAGGGGAGACCTCATGGCTCTCTACAACTACCTGATGGGAAGTCGTAGGGAGGCCAGCATTGGCCTCTTTTGCCTAGAGACTAGCGATAGGACAAGAGGAAATGTGGTCAAGTTGCACCAAGGGAGGTTCAGACCGGATATTAGGAAAAACTTCATCACAGAAAGAGTGGTGAGGCCTTGGAACAGGCTGTCCAGGGAGGGGGTGGAGGCACTGGCCCTGAAGAAGTTCAAAAAATGAGTAGGCATGGTGTTTCAGGAGATTGTTTAGTGGTTAGGTAGGGGTTGTAGGGTGAATGGTTGGACTTGCTGAACTTGAAGGTCTTTTCCAACCTTGATAATTCTGTGATTCTATTATTATGGTGCTTTGGGACCTTTCTCAGACAGGGTAGGGAAGGCTGGGTTTCCATTCAAGCAAAACATTTACATTTAAGCAGCTGCAAGTCTCTTAGTCTTTAGTTTGGCTGTGGGCAACATCTGAAAATGAAAGGGTCAAGGCCATAAATCCCAGTGTCACAACAGAGTGCTCAGCAGTAAACAGCAACCTGACAAATCTGACAGAGCAGTTTGGGAACAATGGCCAAGTGAGAAATAAAATCTCCAAGCAGACTACTTACAGAACTGACTGCATGGAAGTTCTGTTACTGGTGTCTGTAGATGCTTGTGTGCACGTGGGTACATCACTTTAGCTATAAAGCCACTAATCTGTGAGTTCATCAACTTTATTCTCAGCCACAGGAATTCAATGAGTGGTGACTTGTTTTAGATAAACCATCGGCAGTGCACAGAAAAGTAACTTGAGTTTAAATAAAGGGGAGAAGGTCTTGCTGAGACATTTCCTGATGATTCTCCAACTTTGGAGATAATTATTCCCAGCAAAAGAATTATTTCTTGCACTCTCCCATTAATAAACAGTAAAGTCCAGAAGACAGATTGCATTGAATTATCTTTATAGAGCCTAAAATATCTTTTTCCATGCTCTGAACCTGCAGTCTGGGAACTGTGCAGCCTTTCTTAGCTCTGCCTCTGCCTTTCTGATTCTCCTGTAACAGCTTTTCAAACAGCAAATGAACAAACTGGTACAGAACCACAGCACAGGAAATCTTTCATTTTCACAGAAAATATTCCTAACTCTTTCATTTGGAGGAGGGATGCGAGAGGAGGACAAAGGGAAGAGAGAGCATATGCAAGGAGATGCTTTTTGGTTTGTTCCAATGAACATCCAGGACCCTCAGGTTGGAGCCTAAAATATATCCATGACTTGGATTTGTTCATTCCAAATAGTTACTAACTTTTAGCACCTACAGACTGCTGTAGGAGCAGTATTTATTAAAATAATAAAACAATAATACAGCCAGGCCTGATTAATGAGGCTTTAGACACAAGCCTGGCTCTTGCCTTTGCCAGAAAAAGCACAAGCAACCAACTCTAACCTGCAGCTTGGTAATCACAAGCCATGTTTTGCACCAGCTATCTGCAACATGGTCAGGTACATCTCAAAATCTGCTGGTCTCCACTCAGATTTCAAGAGTGCTCTGCATCAGGTACCTACTGAACAAGCTACAGGGCCCTTTTTCTCTTGTCCAGGCCAGTATCAGCAGTACAGATCTGCTATGCACTGCAATGACTGGAAATAGGCTCCCAGTTTATTTCCCCCATCATAGCAGGTTACACAGCCCTGCAATAGGTTCTGGGGCATTTGCCAAAGATCTCTGAAGCCAAAAGCATGTGCTTTACATTTAGAATCTTGCCCACCTCTATTCATGATTGCCAGATTTCACCCTTTTTGTGTGTTTGATTATGAAGTGTAAGATGGCCACGTGGGTCAACTCATACAGTCTGCTGAGTAAGCACAATTCAGAGAAATATCAAGGTCTCAATTTCAGCAATAAAGGCTCATATTAGAGAACGACAACAGCACAAGAGCCATGGGGAACTTCTCCCTTGAACCACTCTTGGCAGTTGCATTAGGGCTGAAGATTAAAATAAACCTAATCACAAAACTTTTGAAGAGCAGACTTGTGACTCAGGCTCAACAGCCATGAACGCCTCCATTTGGTTCAGGGGTGTCTAAAAAAAACCCATCAATGACCACTGTTCTGTTTGAAGAGTGGTGTCCAAGTCTCATCCATGAGAAGACAAAATAAGATTTGCTACTTCATGAAGGTAAAACATAGACAAAGTAGAGAGATCTATGGATCTAAGGTCAGTAGAAATGTTGCTCGCTAAGACTTGAGCAGCTCAGGACAGCCACAGCCTGTAGTTTCCAAGCAGCAACTCTCTGTAGGGGGCAACACCTTCCTGATACAGATGTAGTACATCTGGAGATGCACTACATTACATTAGGAGACCCGGGGTCACTGCTCCTCCATGCACACCAAAACTCTGGTACACCTGAGCACAATCTGCAGAAGCTCTGAGCCATGTTTTCTCCTGCTTTGAAACTGCTCCTGTTTCCCGGATGACAAGTCTCATGTTCATCATATCATATATGAACATGCTGCTCACAGGTTAAGGCACATGGGTCACCCCTGAGGCAAAGCCTCTTGCTCTTCTCCATTGGAATTCTGATCAGCACTCAATCATCTGATATCTCCTCCAGAAAAAGACACTTTACTGCAAAACCTGATTTTTCTGCAGCTCAGAGCTCTACAACCACTTATGATAGCTAAGGGTCAGGACCCTTTAACACTTTAACACAGTGGTCTGACCATTACTGTCCTCTAAATGAATGTTATTAGCTTTAATGGCTTTGGTGGGAAGGAAGGTATGGTGCTAGTGTGGTAGTTCTTTGCAGGTATCATTTCTCATAGTCATAGAAAGGTTTAGATTGGAAGAGACCTCAGAGATCATCTAGTTCCAACTTTCTGCCATGGAAATTGCTATAAGGCCCTCTCAAAGCCTTCTCTTCTCCTGGCTGAACATCTCCAACTCCCTAACCAGGGCTTATAGCAGAGGTGCTCCAGCCCTCTCTGATCATCTTCACAGACCTGACAGAAAAGACTCAGCAGTAGTTTTTGTTTGCCCAGTTCAAGGCAGAGGCCAGCAGGTTCCTGTAGGTTGTGCCGAGCCCACAATCTGGTCTGTAGCATTTCCTATCCCACCAGCGCACCTCTAAACAGTTTCTTGCAACAGAAAACTTCTCCCCCACTCAGAAAGGAGCAAACAGACTCCAAGGCAGCCGGTCAGGAGACTGTCTGAAGACAGTAACCTCACCATGGTTTCATGCTGCTGCCACTGCAAGAATAGACTCACCTCATAAGGTCAGCCTGGTAACTACCTTTTTCCTTTAAGGTCTGCTGATAGCAGCTTTCTCACGTAACATTTTCAGACTCTTGCCCCAGACATAACAGGCATCTTCACTATTTCAACAGCATCAGCACAAACAATTTCCTATGCAGTCCTGTTCTACCAGCTCCAAACGATGGGTTTGTTTGCTCACTCAGACTGATTAAACCAACTAAACTGTTGTAATTGGCTTAGAAAACACCCTGCAATTATTCAGCAGCCACACAATAAATAAGCAGCAGGTTTGCACAAATCTGCTTCTCTTCTGAAAAAGACACCATGGTCTCCAGAGCAAGGGGATGCAGTGGCATGCAGTTTGCAAACTAAGGATACGCATGCTAAGCTATGAAGTATTTTCTGATCAGTCTTATACAGTTTTATCTTTCCTCTAAGTGTAAAGACCTCAGACACAGGGGAAAAGAAAGAGAAAAATAGCCTTAATTCTTCCTTTAAATCTGCAGATGTTTAAAATGTATCTAAAGATCACACAGAATCACAGAATTTAGGGATTGGAAGAGACCTCAAAAGATCGTCTAGTCCAATCTCCCTGTCAGAGCAGGATCACCTAGACCAAGTTGCACAGGAACACGTCTAGGTGGCTTTTTAAACATGAAGAAGGAGACTCCACAACCCCCCAGGCAGCCGGTTCCAGTGCTCTGTCACCCTCACTGTGAAGAAATTCCTTCTCATATTGATGTGAAACCTCCTGTGTTCCAGCTTACACCCCACATTGCCCCTTGTCTTACCATTGGATGACACTGAGAAGAGCCTGGCTCCATCTTCTGACACCCACCCTTCGCATATATACTGGTTTATTCTGTGTTAAATCATTCCATTAACATTGTTGATGGAAAAGAGTTCGCAGGGAACATCAGGTTCAGCATCTCCTAAGCTCCAAGTTCAACGCCTACCACATTGCACCCTATTTTGATTCAGATCAGCATAGGTTTTCCTAGATGGCTGTCACAAATATGTGCTGAGCAAAGGTGTGATGTATGTTCAATGAAAAAGCAGTGGTCAGACAATCCTTCAAAGTAAATCGTTGGCATAGATTTGATTCTTGACAATTCTTGGTCTATTTAACACCCTTCATCCCAAAATTGTAACAGAACTATAAAGGAAAAATACGGCAAGCCACCCATAAAGTGGCAACACATCAATGATGAAGTAAACAAGTACTTCTTCATGCATTAACTTCTACAGCCAAATGACAATTTTACAATTTTATTGGGAAAGAGAAAAAAATCATTAAAACTCCAAGACCAAAGTCATTCTATGAACATTTGTGCAATAACACCACTGCTCAAAGTGTCTGTGCAACTGCTTATGGAAAAATTAGTCTGCAGAAGTCTTCACAGGGTCACCCAGGTTATTCACTGCCCGAAGGCAAGATGAACTCTACAGTTTGCCCTGGGAGGAGGGGTTGAGTCAGCATCCCTGGTTGTGTTTAAAGATCATTTAGATGTGGTGCTTAGAGACCCAGTTTAGTGGTGAACAGTAGACCAGGGTTCTTGGTCGGACTTGATGATCTCAAGGTCTTTTCCAACCTGAATGATTCTATGGTTATGTAATGTGCCTTTCCTGCCTGATGGTTATTTAACCTATTGGGATTTCCATCACTGGATGTCCTTTACATCTTCCCCAGGGAATTTTTACCAGTTTGCCACCTGTCTATCTTTATCAGTAGAAAAACTTGACCTGAGTTTTTCTTGTGGCGATTTATGCCAATTATCTTCCTCTCCTAACTACCAGGCATATGGTTTATCAATCCCTTCCTCCTTGCAACTGCTTGGTACAAACTTTAAAAAAAACTGATTTTCTTGCTCCTTTTTCTCTCACACAGGTTACAAAAGCCCAATTTTAATATTCCACAGGTCTTTTATTAATCCCTTAAACCCCTGTGTTAGTTCTCCCCAAGTGATCTAGATCTGCACCCAAAACTTAAACCTGAGAGGGTAAAGTGAGATCAAAAGGCTCATTCTGTGCAGCTTGCAAAGCTGTGGCTTTTTACACCCTTCTATAGCAGCTGCTCTTTTTCCTCCTTGCAATCACACAACTCTTGGTTCCTGTTCAGCTGCTTGGCCATAGCAGCAGCAAACTCTCTTCTACTAAAGAACTACCTATGTTATTCTCTGTCCTGAAGCTCTACTGTTCAAGCTGTCCCTCCTGTGCACTTAGTTCTACTGAGCTACATCCCACGTCTTTAGGCAGTTTCTTCAATTTCTCTTCCAGTCTTAGTCATTCAGCTAAGTCATTATTTAAAAATTTAAAGTGCATCAGCCACATTGCATAACTTTTCACCAAAACCAAGCTCCAGAGAGACTTCCATGAAGCCAAACTCAGCAACATCCTACTATGTGGCTGCTCCATCCCTGGAATCATTGAAGCCCAGGCTGGATGGGGCTCTAGGCAACCTGATCTGGTGAGGAGGTGCCCCAGCCCCTGGCACAGATGGTACTAGATGAGCTCTGAATTGGCTTCCAAGCTAAACCATTCTATGATTCAATGACAAAGGATCACTGATAGCATCCGTCTAATTAGTTTGTCACTGTCTGGAAAAACCTCACCGTCTGTTTCCCTCACTTCCTTACTAGGATGTCACACACACTCCAGCAAGTTCAAACTATAAAATATTTTAAGTTATGCAATGCCTTCTGTTTTTAGCCTTCCCTTCCACGGCCATCACCCAAAGAGAAACCAGAGCCTCTGAAACCAGATTTGTTACCAGAGGCAGTATGAACTTGAGCTTGTGGTGACGTGTTCAGCAGCAGCACTACACAAGCCATCTGAAGCCTGTCTCTGCTCTGGGCCACTCATTCACACCTTCGTACTGCCTAGAGCTAACTGTGTGCATAACACTTGAGTAGGGCAAGCAGGATCCCAAAATAAAACCACCCAAACACCTCTGCAAGTGCAAGGGAGAGGCAACATTATGGTTACTGCAGCTCTAACAAAAAAAAAAGTTTCCTAAATTACAGCAGTGTTTTAATACCAACCCAAAAGCGAGACCTAAACTTTTGGGACTGAATTCCTGGTGGCTTAGCTTGGTTATGGATTTTAAAGAGAAATTTGGAGTTGCTTAAGTTGTACAACACTATTAATGTTGTCAAGATCCAGGCAAACTAAAACCGGAAGCTTTAGGAGTGTTGGTGTCTCCAACCAACATCATTAGATCAAAGAAAGCTTTCTGTTCACAGTGATTCTCGTAAGTCTGATCTCAGACCAAGGTAGCACCTTCAGAAGTTACTTCAATTTCAGAAGAGTTGGAATCCAACATTCACAAAGCACAACCTCCCCCCTGCTTAGGGCGACATACGCTGGATCTCTGCAAAGTGAGATCATACGTGCGTCAGAACACAGTACGTCCTGCCACATAGCCTAACGTATAGCTTGGCTTAGACGCGACCCGAGCCACAGCAACATCTTTATACAAAATGTAATCTTGACCCCTTTCAAGCCACATGACATCCCACACAACTGAATCTAAAGTCAACCCCAGAGAGAGGATGGCAGTACTTGTCTCTTGTTAATGTGTCTGTCTGTCCCTGTCACTAGATTAAATGGTAGATCTTTAAACATGCTGTTGCAGCTAACAGCACTGACAGAAACATTAATCTGCCTTCTGCTATTTTGAACACAACAGCAACTATTTTTTAACCAAGTTTCCATTCATAATTGGCCTCCCAACATGTGAGTTCAATGTTCTCTATTTGATTATTTCAATGGCCCCTTGTAGAAACCAGCCAAGGCTATTATTACTTTTATTTCTGTGTGCAAAAAGTCAAAGCTTCATGAAATAGCTCACATTCCTAGAGTCTGTTGCCTTTGGGCAGGAGAGTTTTGGATCACCAACACTGGCAGTACTAGACAGTACTGTAAAAATAGCGTGTGCACATGGAGCATGATGCACTGGCTGCCCATCTTAGGGCAAGGGAAATGTAGCCCATCCAGTTTCAATCTCCAGCAGAAGAATTAAATAAGGGTTGGTAACTGCTCAAATGGACTCTGCCTTCAGGAACGGGATCAAGTATTATGTCCACACCTCTATCCATAACGAAGATATGTTCCTTCCTAGTAACATACGGAAAACCCTTACAGCCACAGTGCAGAAGTAATTGCCAGTGGGCAGAGTGCTGTCGAGTCCTTTTGGTTTGTTGTTCATCACAACCCAGAATAGTACTTTCTCCTTCCATAGCACAGCAGCAGTTTAGTTTCCATGCTCATCAGTGTCTGGTGCCTCTTACAATTACGTTTCTCAGCAAATCCAAAAGCCATAAAACTTCTTAATGCCTGTGAATGCCTGTCTACCATGACCATGTGGTACAGAGTTCTCCATTTATGCTAGGTTTGCTAAATTAAACAATACAACATACTTGGCTTTTGGAAACCAATTTGGAAGATGGAAGTATCCCACTCCATTGACCATGAAAAAGCCCAAAGAGAAAAGCATTACTGCATTGGCAGAGAACAACATTAACAACATGATTAGAGACAGCCCAATATACGTAATCCAACTTTTAACTTCCCACAGCCAACCACGCTCACCTTCTCCTTGAACTGAGACCAGCTGTCAAGATTACACCTCCCACAAAACAGAAAGTTAGGGAAGAAAGTGTGCACTAAATCCATAATCAGGACTATTAAATCTTTCATACTTCCAGCTTTTAAGATTTTGGCAGGTTTCAGTTACACATAGAAGGGAATGAAGTTTACACACAGCCACTACAACCTGGACCTTCTCTTCCCAGACAGGCTATCTGGGAGCACCTATGGAGGAGGGATGAGCAAAAAGCATTGAGCAGTCATTAATCTATGGCAAATGCTAGCTGTCCTAACCCCATTTCCTCATGAATCACGTTTGTTAGCAAGGTTACAATTTAAAAATATGAACTATCAGAACTGCCTTAAAATGCCGTGGGGATTGAATGACTCTCTGAAACTCAGCAAATCAAAGCAACTTCTCTTTTAATTTTTAATAATGGAAAACTACTTAAAATCAAGAATGGAAGATTTTTGTGTTGCTTTTGAAAGACTTCCTCTAGGTCGAGACAGAAATAATTCAAGGAAGTCTTATGTAAGAGAACTGATTAGTTGATCCCAGCAGACCTCCATCTCCAAAATCTGTGAATCTGCTTCCAGACATAGCATAAAAATCCAGAAACCAAGTCACATGAAAAATACCTTGAGGATTCTCATCTAAAGGAGGACTACTTTGAATATTTCCATAACAAAGCACATGCAGAAAAATGGTAAATATTGCAAAATGGAGAGGTTTTAATTTTAAACAAAGCAGAATTAGACAGAGTAGACAAGTTCACATGCTGAGAGAATGGATATAGTAGAATCGTAGGGCTGGAAGACATATCCAAAGGCCATCAAGTCCACCCCCCCCTTACAACAAGCAGAGACATCTCTCCCTAGAACAGACTGCCCAGAGCCTCCTCCAGCCTGACCCTGAATGTCTCCAGGGATGGAGCCTCCACCACCTCTCTAGGCAGCCTGTTCCAGTGATGCACCACTCTCAGATCAAGGAATTTTTTCCTCACATCTAACCCTAAATCTGCCTTCTTCCAGCTTAAGACCACCACATCCCTCATTCTGTTGTAACATGCCCTATAGAGGCCTCCAACCTTTTCAGAGGACCCTCTTGAACACCTTTACTTGAAATCAGGCTGCCCCCCATGCCTGCATTCACCCTGTACCTGTCCCTTCCAGTGAACTTCACATTCACTTGCAAGGAGGAATAAATACTTTCTTCCCATACCATCCCCGAAACCTGAGCAGAACCAGAATTACAGCAAACATTTTTGTTGGGTGGTGCAAGGTCAGAAACCACACATCTTGAACCCCCCCACCCTTCCCTGAGTACAGTGATTCAGTGTATCCACACATTGTCACATTATGTGGAAGGAAAACACGCTGTGAATGAGTGTGGATGTTACTAACTCACATTAAAACACGGAACACGGATAAACCTGGTCCTTTGCATGCTTGAGGAAAGGCCACGGGCTGCTGTGAATAGAGCTGAGGATGCCATTACAGCTGAAAGCCTAGGAATTCTTCTTGTCAGTAGTGTCCTATATCCTTAATACAGAGGCAACGATACACACTCCTCATTTTTATACTTTTTTAAATTTTTTTTTACCCCCTAAGTCATCTTTGTCAAACTATCTGACCTGCTTAGAACAGGGGGAAAATAGCTAAATAGAGCAAGGTATTTTTAGTGCTCCTGAAGGAGCGTCTTCCAACTGTCATTCGTTATAGAGCTACATGAAATCATCTCTCTGGATACTCACTCCAGAATCTAGGACAAAGTGAATGACTGCAGCCACAGCCCACCACAGAGAAACGCTGCATTCTCAGCTCCAGCATAAAGCATTCAATTCAAATTGGTCTGTTCCTCAGCCAAGGGACACAGCAACTGAGTGTGCTGTTTCCCTTCTGAATATCCAATACAGAATAAATCTGATCTGCTGGGGAAGTGTTTTGAAAACCCAGCCTGAAAGACCATAATCTGTTTCCTGGAGCTTCTTCCCAATGATTCAGCAGTAAATTTTACACCATTGCACCCACCAAGTCTTCAGAAAAAGTAAATGAGAGGGAGGGAATTAGGTGTTTATAAAACACGAGCAAAAATAAAAGTTCTAGAAATCAAGACAATAGTTTATATTCCCCATTAACATTCCCAACAGTTTGTATTATGCTTCTGCTGCAAGGCACTTGCAGTGCTGCACCCCAAACAGTTGCCAAGCTTGGAAGTATCCTTCTATTAATTCTGTTACCATATAGCATCTCATCCTGATCTCTTACAGCCCCTTCTGAATTCCAAATTAAATATCTACATGTTAGCAGGAGGATATATGAGACAAATAGCATTGTCTAGCCATAAAGTGACTCACCTTTCTCTACCAATCTGTTTCACTGAGGTGGGGGCAGTGTTTCTACCTAGACATTATTCTACAGGCACTGCTACGTGCTGAACTGCATACAAGGAAGAGCAAAAGTGAGTTACTGCCTCCCTGTCATCTTCCTCAACTCCTCCCAGCCAGCTGCACATAAACTACATGTAGCTGACACCGCAAGAAAAGGCGAGTTTCTCTCTTCAAGTGCTGCACATGGAGCACATCTGGATGGTTCACCCTAGCTCACAACTGCTTTTTAGGGACACACACCTGGACATGTCCCTCCAGAACCAACACCAAGAGAAACTCAGGGCTGGACTTGGGGGAGATGTGGGTGACACAGGGAGGGATCTATCTCTTAAGGCTACTTCCTCTCTTCTTGGATGGGTTCCCCAGACCTGGGAACCATGCAAGGGGCAGAAAAGAGGCAGAACCCCCAGAGTATCACAGTAGACCAGGTTGGAAAAGACTCCAAGGATCACTGAGTCCAACCCATTAAAGAAATACAGTTTAAATGAGATGGCCCAGCACTGTGTCAAGCTGAGCCCTAAAACTGCCTGTAGTTGCAGAATCCAACACTTCTCTGGGAAGACTATGCCAGTGTCTAATTATTCTCCATGAAAAGTTTTCCTCTGGAGTCTGATCAGTATCTTTTATACACATTACCCCTTGTCTTTTCCACAAGATTCTTCGTGAAAAGGGACTCTCTGTCTTCCTGATAGCCACCCTTAATGTACTGGCACATGGTAATAAGGTCTGCCCTAAGCCTTCTTTTCTCAAGGCTGAACAAAACCAGCTCTCTCAGCCATTCCTCAGGTCTTCTAATCCTTCAGAACCCTCTCAGAATTATTTGAGTGTAGGATGAGGCCAACTGATCATTCACTGATGGTGCTTCTCTAGTCCCCAGCAGGGTTCTGATCCCCAGTGTAGGTAGAACTTGGAGTTTTAGTACCTTTCAGGATCTGCAGCTAAGCTTTTAGTCTACATGTAGGTTTTTTTTCTGTAGTGTGATTGTTTAGATGGTTTATGTAAAGGGACCAGTTTCCAACACAATTAAGTGGGCAGGCCCTGACAGGAATAGCAGTGCAAAGAAGAAAAGATCTCATATGGGTAACAAAACCAGCTGTGACGAGGGCACTGTGACAATGGCAGGTCAACCACACTTCCCCTTCATTCCCGGTGACTCAGCTGCCCATGTCTGACATTCACAGTGCAGAGGTCTCACGTTGCTACAATTTGGACAGGAAAAAAACAAACAAAAGCAAATATTTTATTCAGAGTTGTAGCATAGATTTTGCCAAAAAACCCTGGTTTTCACTGTTTCTTTTTTCCTATAACGAGAAGGAGGATTAAAATCAAGAGAACTGCAATATTTAACTAGAACATACCCCTGGGAGAGGGAGCAGTGCTCAGTGAATTCCTCCACTGTTGTGGACCTGCTCAGTAATTCATCTTATCCATCTCCAATATTGTCCCATTGTCATTATCCTTCATGTTCACTGCAATTTTCCATTTGTTCCTCTTTTCCTATTAAATTTTGTACACGTATCACTGTTTGAACAACATCAGCAGGAGTGGCAGAAGGACTTTTCAGCCAACACCTGTCTCTTATCTAAGTTCACCCAGTTTAGTGCCTGGATATATTTCTTTTCTTGTTGCTTCTGTTATTTTTTTAAGCTCTTGGCCAGCGTTGAGCAAGTCTGTGAGCAGAGGCGAGGCCTCTGTAGACAGTGTAAAAGTACAAACTTCTTAGAAAAAAAAGGAAAAGTCAACCTAGCTTGGCCCAAAGAGACTGTTAAATACAGGGGTTTATCTTGCTGTAGTTGGGGAAGAGTAATCTTTTCTCTTTTTTTCAAGCAGTTTTAAGGAGGACAAATCCTTCTTAGTTTATCCCAAAGAACCACAGAGCCTTATTTCTTACAGCCTTATTTCCAAACCAGCATTTTTAAAATCATGATTTGCTGCTCCGTATCCTCAAAATTACGTGGTATGGGAAATAAGAAAGCAGGAAAAACATTGTACTTTGTACTAAGTTGTATTTAACTTTCAGCGCTAAGGAAAGCTGCTGCTGATACCCGATTCAGGCACTGGAATGGGCTGCTCAGAGTAGCGGTTGAGTCACCATCCCTGGATGTGTTTGAAAGTTGCTTTGATGTAGCATTGGCAGATATGGTTTAGGGGTAAACTTGTAGAGTAGGGTTCACGGTTGGACCCTATGATCCCAAGGCTCTTTTCCAACCTGAAGGATTCTATGAGTCTACGATTGCAGTACCCTGTACCTTACTATGGCCACTCATGTGGTGTAGATACAGCATCGGTATCTATCAGCTGTCAGAGATTCCGCAGAACCTGTTGAAATCCAGGAGCACCTTCAGTTCCCTCAGCTTTGTCAAAGTAGTTCCACATTCCTGGTGGTGAGAGCTGCATACACAGAGTCCATGGCCAAGCCCAGTGTTCCTTAAACAGGAAATTCCTGGAGGCCAAATCTCAAAAGCTCTTACTCAGCCTTATACTGTGCCAAGAGTCTTTTTGATTCCAACACAGTCCTACAAACCCAAACAAGAGTTGGTCTCTCATGAATTTCAGAGTTCAGCCCAATAAAATAATTTCTTTTCCTTAAGTGAAGGCTGCTCAAGGACTTGACCCTCTCCAGCTACAACAAAGAGCAGTCTGGTACTAACCTATTCAACAAGCGTGAGCTAAACACAATCTTTGTCTTTCCCTACTTCACCATAAGGTCTCAAGAAGACTGGTATGAAATCTTTTAAGCCTACTATGCCATGTAGCCGAGAATCCACTTAAACAACTCAAATGTACGTTGACCAGTAACTCTGATGTGACCGCTGCTCACTCTACCGTATCTCCTACCTCCTCTATTCTTTCTTTACAACCATTGTATCTGCTAGACCCAAGCTGATAGCAAAACCAAATTTGTACTGGAGGGCCACGATGGTTTTCAAATTACAGAAAATGTTTCACAGACTCCAGAAAGAACATAAGGGAGTCAATGCTACAACTACCTTAAAATTCAATGTCCTGACTACATCAGAGACAAATTTTGAATTGATCTTGCTCATGCTTCACCAGAGCAGGTTGCACAGGATCATGTCACAACAGGTTTGGAATGTCTCCAGAGTTGGAGACTCCACAAACTCTCTGAGGAGCCTGTGCCTGTGTCTGTCACCCTCAAAGTAAAGGACTTTCTCCTCATGTTTAGGAGGATCCTCCCATGTTCCAGTTTGTGCCTTGTCACTGGGCACCACTAAGACAACTCTGAAATCCTCTCTCCTGACACCTACCCTTTAAATACTGGTAAGCACTGATCAGACCACTCTCAGCCTTGCCTCCCCCAGGCTAAACAGACTCAAATCTTTCAGCCTTTCCTCAGAGGGATGCACTGATGCACTCTCAGCAAATACATGAGCAGCCACCAAAAACCTAGAATTAGCTGTATCAAAGCTCACAGCCAAAGGTTGATCATACAGCTTATAAAGGAGTAATGCAAAATCAATATTACTGACTAAAGAATTTGACAGCTATTTTCATTCCTTTGCCTTTCTGGGCAGAAGAAAGCAACTACCAAGAATTTAAAGAGTGTTTATTGTTGTACAGACATGAGTAGGCTTGTGTTTAGCCATTAATCTCCAAAGACTCCAGCAAAGTGCTAAGAAACTGGATATCAGCAAATACATTCAAGTGCAGCAAAGCTGATCACTGCCCATATCAGGTACCTGAAGTGATGCTCAGGTTAAACACGCTCAGAGACAAGGGTGATGTTATGAGTAACTTAATCTGGTTTATGCCTTCCTCTCCAACCTCCCCTAGGAAATCCAGTAACAACTACACACAGAGGTAAATTTTGACACACTGGGCTTTGAACAAATACAATGGACTGAGTAGATCTGGCCCAGCTGCTTGCTACGTGCACATCCCCATAAAGCCCTTATCAGCTGCTTCCATTTGCAGGTAGCAGGAGGACAAATACCGTGAGGTGTGAAGACAGGACAGAAACTAAAAAAAAAAATTCATAAACAACCCAAACTGCAAAAGGTACTGCCATCACTCAGGACGGAGATCCATTTACACTGGACACTGTAAAGGCTTGCACTCAGATTTCAGGGTCATTTTCCCCTGAGCATCTTTTGCTCCACCCCTCCTTTATTCCATTCCATTCCTACCACGATTGTGGATCTGAGTAAAAGGCAAACAATCCCTATTCCCATTTTCTTGTCATGCATTTGTCTGGCACAGTATTTCACCTTCTCAGATCTTGATGGAGCTCTGATTTATTGGAAGAGCAGCTGTTCTTTACTGCCTGTATCAAACAGGAAACACTAAGGACTCCACTTCTAAGCACAGCGTTCAAAGGATTCATATTTTGCCTCTAATCTTCAAGTTTTACATATTGAAGTCCATGCTACAAATCCAACTGTACTTCTATGCAGTTAGTTCTCTTGCATCTTTCAAAATCCCTTTCAAACATCAGATAAAGCAAGAAGAAAACCATTAAATCATAATGAAATCACCTAAAGTGGCACCAAACCTCCACTGCACTACAAGGACTGTGACAGAATTTAGGTCAAACGTCAGTGCAGTTCTCACTGAAGCAAAGCTTACCGAAAGCCAGACCACTTTCAGATTTTGATACTGAAGGCACCTCCCAGCTCAAAGGTGTACACCCAAACCGATGGACGTGGTGTGTGACACACGGCTGTATGCCTAAGAAGGTGCAGCTGAGATCACTGCATTTCCAAGGGAAACCTTTCTTGAAGGAGTGTACAAAGGGCCCACAACAGCATTAAGTCCAGCTTTTTGCTTTCTGTCAGTTCCTCTAGACTGTGCTGCAGTAACACCTTTGCAATAGAACTTTGTGTTTCCTTATCTACATGATCAAATCTCAGAAAAATCTGTTTAACTGTAGCTGACAGCTCCATAAAAATCATTGTGTTTTGCTTCAAGTGTAGCAAAAGATTTTAATCACCTTTTTACATGCAACTCTTGGAATTTTTCCAGTTGGGGAGAGGCTCCAAGTGACATTGCTGCTGATTGCCAGTCAGATTACAAGTGGCAGGGAGGTTTTTATGACTCCTTTGCAGACTTAAGAGACTCTAACATACACAATATTGTAAAGACTGTTTTGTTAGTTTGAAACATTGAGTAAAATACTTTGAATTAAGTTTTTGTATCTAAACTGCAGAGACTTAATTCATCTCCGCTTGAGCTGGAGCAGCGTTCTGCCTGTTCAAGGATTTAATAATCCAGTGCATCCACATAGAGAAGAAAATTCCACTAGACCGGGTCAATCAAGAGACATCACATCCAAAAGGTGTCACAGTCTTAGAACCAAACATATCTACCAGAAAACATGAACCTTGAAAACGTAACAGTGCTCAGAGAATGCACCCAGCCAAAATCCCTCCTTCTACTGTGGTTCAGAAGAGACCAGAGAAACCCAAAAACCACATCAAATTCTAACTTCTGCTGGGGAAGTTATTTTTTTGATGAACCCAAGGATGACAAGTGAAACCCCCAGAGCACGGCATTATTAACCAAGTGCACTTTTCTCTTTAATTCTTTAATACGCACCAGCAGAAGACCTCTTTGCATGGGATGCAATTGGAAATAGAGGTTCAAAGCCAGACCACTCAGAACAGATGTTTCCTAGTGGAAAGCTATGTGCAAGGATGGAGGTTATCTAAAGGAGTCAAGTGATTGTTGGGTGCCCTTCCATGATACATTGTAGCACTGCAATCATCATTAGTAAAGCTACAAACCCAGACTCTTAATTGCACCCAAACTTGAATTAAAAGTTGCCTTTGTTCCACCATCATGAAGTTTGAACTCCATCATTACAAGAGACCTCATGAAACTCTCAAGTGGGCAATTTCTCAGATGGAAAGCACTCCACTGCCACGTTCCAGCCTGATCACTAACGGTAACAAGTCAGCCTTGCTTCTAAAAATGTCTCTTCAAACACAACCTGCCCCCCAGTTTTAAATTAATCTTGCCTTGGAGATCCTGTGTGCAGGAGAGCAGTGCACAGTGATGAACTTTCCAATGAATAATTATTTGGTAAATGACCATAACGACCCTATTTCTAGACTCTCAAACGCATCCCATAGTCAAAGGGTGGATTCAATACTTTGGACTAAAACTTAATAAAGAAAGAATTGAATTCCTACATGAAGCACAAACCTGAAATGAGCACTGAGCAAAGCCCCGAGATGAGCTCCCACCAACACAACAGCTGCAGACTGTGGGTACCATTGTGTCCTCTGGAGTATCTGCACAGATGCTTCATTGCATCAAACTGAAAAATCTGATGTGATTTTCATTTTGTTAATTGTACTTTCAATTTCAGAGCACGTTATGGAGACAAAGTAGTTTCTCTAATTTTACAGCAACAAAGCAGCAGTTCAAAAATCAGGCTGTTCCTGCACATCAAACATTTAGTAATTACTTGGAAAACTTGTAATTAGACCTTCAGCATTTTCATGGCTCCTTTACATAACTGAAGTAGCGCAACAGGCACCTAATTCTGTCCTAAAGCCCCAAGCATTTCCTCAGCTGAGGGCAGTGCAAGTCCAGCTGCCTGGTAGCCAGGCTGGGCATGAGGCAAAAGCCAGGAGAAATAGGGTGACCTTCATCACCAAAGAGTCTGAGCTGCGTTAAGGCAGGATAACCTGGCAGCTACTGCAACTGAGTAGGGTGGACAAGTGACTGCACACTCTGAGTTAGTGGTGACGGGCTTTAACCTGTCCCCTCCCTGGACAGCAGAAATGGTTTTGAAAGCTCAACGCACTTGTGGAATTTGTGCAGGAGGGGACACTATGGAAATCCCACTGGGATTCATGTGACTGCCACTGCTTAAAGCAAACCTAAGAGCTTTGATCCTGATGAAAGCCTCAGCAACGCAGTAAGATTTTATTGGGGTTTTTTTTAAATAAAGTGGCTGTTTGACTTCCAGGTATTCAAATGAAGGTTTTCTGTCACTTATAATTATTATAATTATATATAAATATAATGACTATAAGGGGTAGCCAAAAGCCAAACTACAAGCCAAAACCAAGTTTTGGGTCTTCACCTCCCCACCACTGTTTCCAAGTCAGACTTTTCCTCTCCCTCTCAGACAAGCTCAAGTACTGACTCTTCATTACTCTTCAGAGATGTGTAGTTAGCCCTAGTCCTGAGTAGCCACAGTCAGTCACATTGTGCAATGGCCCATAAAGATGTTTTGCCATAACTTACCAAAACCACTCTATATCTTTAATGGAAAAAGCAACTATCCTTCCCCCCGCCTCCCCATTGACATGTTTTTCAGAGCAGAGATCAGAGCAGACATCCATCTGAAGTAGCAGACTGGATGCCCAAAACACCTTTGCTATGTAGAAACCCAGTCCAAAATCAGGTTTGTTTTCACAAGGAACGAAATTAGAGATTTTAAGTGATAAGAATCCAAACATATACCAAGTGATAGGATAAAGCTTTTCAGCTTTCTGGAAAGATCTGAATGTAGTTCATTTATAGCCATAAAAATATATTATGGTACTAAACACGTGTAGCATACGTTTCAAACATCAGAGCATTAAATATTCTCTAGCATCCTAAAGATAAAGTCTAAATTAAGGCATTTCAAAAGATGGAAAGGAACAAATGTTCTCCAGTGAAAAATACCCCAGATCTTTATGGCCTTTATGTTTCAATGAAATACCACTGATTCAATAAAAGTGCATTTTTGAAAAAAAAAAACCAAACAATTCAAATTCATATTTTTTTCATTACTAGCTGAACTAATTCATTACGCTGTAACTCCAGATGTAGGTACTCTGCAAAGAATCATAGACTCATTAAGACCTCCAAGATCATAAAGTCCAAAAAAGATCACTATGCAGCTAATAACTTGCTGGTCCTGAAAATACTCAGGTTTCCATCCAATTTGTGCCAAAATCCACTGATAATTTCACATTTTACACCACTTTGGGACTGTTTTCCTAACTACAGTATCCACGCTTCAAAATAAACACTAAATGGTAACCCACATGTCTTCCTCCATAGGCACTTCTGAGGTCAAGATTTCTCTCCATTAATTTAAACTGATCTTGGCTAAACAAGATAAGTCTGTGGCACCAAAGCGGGTGCTGTTGCTTCCATCGCCCTCTTCCCCTGTGGTCTTCTGAGACAAGGAGCATGAACATCCTGAACAGTCTGCTGTTGGTGGCAATAAAATTGCCCCATCCTTCTGCTCTGCTTCGGCACAAATTATCCCTCAGCTCCTACAGCAGTAACAGGAACTAACAACCTGCAGTTTTGTGCTTATTTCATCAGAAGCCTTAGTGCTCCCTTTAACACTGATGCAATTTGAAACCCAGAGTCTCACCTAAGAGGTCTGAAGGACAAAGTGAGAACGAGGACTATGGTCTTGCTTGTGGTTAGCTTCTGAACTAACCGTTTCTGTGTTTGTTTCACTGCTTTTGACACAAAGAGCGAGGCTCTCCCAGTCATTCAGCAGCATTACCTTGACACCAGTGCCGGCATCACCAGACCCTTGGAGCACAGACAGTGCTGGATAAGGCATCCAAAAAGCAGGGGGGACTAGTCTCCGTCTCCTCAGATTTTCATCTTAATGCTCTTTAAGAATGTTGGTAATAAACACGAGACGTCACCACAGAAAGAAAAAGTCCATCAAATTCAGGCTTTTAGAACGCATGGATCCAAGTCCTATAGCTTAAACAGTGACTCCAGCTTCTACAAAACTAAGGACACAGGTTTTCTTATGTATTTTGATGTTCTCATTATTAAAGCAAGCAGGCTGGCCACATTTTCAGCAGGCAGAGAGGACATCACTTTAGTGTGGTCCTTTGAAATCTTACCAGTTCCAGTGAAATCAAATCTTTGCAAGACCTGGACCAGCAGAGAACCAGAGTCCAGCATTTTACTTGGGGATGTTTTAGACCTGAGAGTAGATTCTAAAGCTCAGATCCCATAGTTATGTTTCTAGGCTCATTGTGTTTTCCTTTTGTTACTTTTTAAAGCTGTAAAAAGAAAAAAAAAGGGTGTGTGTGTGTTCTAATATGTACCATAAGCAAATGAGTCACAAACCAGACTAATTATATCACTCCTGCCCTTTGCTTGGAGCAGTTTTAACTCATCTCTAAATTCTAGTCATCTGGTTCTAATTCAAGTACATTTCAATTTCCTCACTCAATATGAGGAGCAGCAGCACTAGTGCTCTCCAGGGGCCCTCGCCAAGTGCAAGTAAGAGTCAGGAAAGATCCTGGTGCTCTGTAAAATGAGCTGGCCCAGCCATCTGCAGCATGGGCTTGGCCCCAACCAGCTCACTAAGTACAAAGTAAATAGCCCCCATTAGTGCTGTTCCTAAATAATAGTTTGAATATTTTAATATAAATGGAGAAATTACCTGCTTCCCCTCTTTTGCTGCTGGAAAAATTGTGGTTGTCGATGGACAGAGCATCCCTATCAGTTGTTGTCCCATTTTGATGCATCATAGAATCACAGAATGGTTTGGGTTGGGACCTCAGACCCCATTCAGTTCCAACCCCCTGCCATGGGCCGGGACACCTCTGACCAGACCAGGTTGCCCAAAGCCTCATGCAGCCTGGCCTTGAACACTTCCAGGGATGGAGGAGCCACAATCTCCTTGGGTCAACTGTTCCAATGCCTCAGCACCCTCACAGGGAGGACTTTCTTCCTAATCCTTCTGGATCTTTACTTAGTAGAAGTTAATTCTGAATCCTGGAAGGTGCTACTCCTCAATGTCTACCCATGGAACCTACAGAGACCAGGAGCAGCACAGGACATTGTGGGACGGGTGGAGGAAGAGAGCCTAGCTGTGCAGCCATCAATCTATATTACCCATTGCACAACAGCTCCTTTTGTTTCAGGATAAGCGGACAAACTGCAGGAACCTCCAGAGGGGTTCCTCCTTGGTGAGAAACAAAACATAAACCAACCCCAAAATATCTCTATTTCTGTTGTTTATTTACAAGATAAAGTTCTGTCTAACAATATTTCTTACTTCAAAAGCAGATTACTTATAATAGACCTTTGAATTTTCTTCACGAACAAAAGAAAACCGTGATGCAGGTGAGGGAAAACTGATGTTTCTCAGCCTTACTCTGCTTATTATGGAGTCGAGAAAGGCTTGTCCCACATGTGAACCTGGGGTGGCCTTTCCTGATGGGATATGTAGTTGCAAGAACACAAAAAGCACAATGTGCTCATTGCAGTGGGAAACTTTGAACAGTATGGAGAGAAGAAAAACACCTCATCTATTCCAAATACTACTCTTTATTGCTATTAGAAGTTTAAAGATTGAGATATCCAAATGAATTGTGACATTGTGTAAATATCACAATAAATTGTGACAGTAAATTTGTTAGGGGAAGTTTTGCTTGATTTTGCATTTACACTCAGAACTCACTTTCTATTTTCCACTCAAGTGTACATTAAGAGGAAATCATTAGCCACACCAGGACTTTCCCACATTGGGGTCCCAATAAGATTTTTTTTTTTTCCCCCCCAAATAAAGGTTTGGGGTTTTTTCAGTCAAAACATTCAAGAACAGAAACAACATCTTCAGCAACAGGCAGAACTACTTTTCACATCGTTCAGTACCGCTGTCATTTCCGGAGAATCTGTGTGGACCACTTACAACTTTGTCAATGACAATATGAATTAAAAAAAAAAAAAAAAAAATCAAATCCCATTTTGTTCAAATATTCCTGCAGAGTTCTAAGCAAGGAAAACGCTAGCCAGAATGAGCCAAGTCCACCACTCACAGTTATTAACATCCTGTATCTCCTCTAGCCAATTTCTCAATCAACTGTCAAGAGCTAAATCGCAAGAATTATTCTTAACCACACTTCTCACAAAGGTAAGGAAATACTGAATTTAAATCCTATGAACATTCTGTTATGTTGTTGTAGATTAGCATAACCTCTATGGCACAAACCTAAAACCAGCCTCACACTAAATCAGAGCCATGTGTAAAACCTGCCGAGCCCAGAATGAGAAGGGACACTCTGGGTTTCTCTGAGTGGTAGCAGATGTGAAGCCCTGGCAGTGCAGCCTCCAGACAAAGCAGTAAAAGGGCTCTTAATTCACATTTGCTAGCAGATTTAGGTGAGGGGGCTACAGAAACACCTCCACTTAGCTGCTGCCGCCTCCCATCCACCTCCCTCTGCCCGCAGGCATGGCTGAGGAGGGTACAGACACACTCCTAAAGCACTCTTTATTTCTGGCATGGTCATGTAAACACAAATCAGCGGGTAAACCCTTATAATTTGACACTCTGTGCACAGTCATCAGCACTCAAGTCATCTCCCCGTTCTAGGTCGGAAAGACCAATAGCCTCACCCCTATCGCTAGCCTGCTCTCCCATTAAGGAAGAAAGACCTCCATGGAGCAAGGCAGCTTCTTCAAAAGGCTGGACAATGCCTGTACACAGGAATTTGTAAGAGAACAGGTAATGTTGCCATCTAGTGACTCCTGCCACAGCAGTATGGGTAGGATTGGGCAGCAATCAGGTATGCTGAGCAGCTAGAAGGCTTTCCTCTGTCTGGGAGCCATGGGGTCCAAGTTTGATGGTTGCAACCTTTTCTATACCATAGCTGACTATAATAAAGACTATTCATTTTTTAAAATACCGAATCATTTTAAGGTCTATCTTTGCCTCTAGTTTCTAGAAAAGCAGGTGCACCCTTCTTCTGATGACCCTGGAGAACCTTCAGTTCAATATATATTCGTTAGGTTAGTTTAGTGATTTTTCTGGCACTAGACTGTCATCTTGCATCTCCTACTTAAGACTGCTACAAAATTATAAGGATAAGGGGTCATTTTGTCCTTAAGTTCAGTTTGCAAGGTTCAAATGGACTGAAAGAACAGAAAATATCCAAGAGGACACTTGCAAGTGCAAGCAGAAACAACCCAACGTGGTGCTACATCTCCAGCACATTAACCAAGCTTTGATGAAGACACTGTTCCTCAGAATGACATTAATACCTCAGTCTGTCATCTAACCCAATGTAGTTATGGCAAGTCAAGACTGTGCCTCTCCTAATGTGATTGTGGCAGAGCTGTGACCAAGTCTGGAAGTTTCAGCAATTGTTGCTTTAATCTAAACACCATGGAAGACAATTCTTTTTTCCAGGGAGTTTTGGTGCAGAGCTCTCTGCTGAGGTGACCTGAGGGAGATGCCAGCTCCAGAGAGTTGGTTTGTGTAGTGTGGTTTTGCTCTAGCCTTTTTTTTTTCCCCCCCAGACTGGAAGGGTGGCTTCCCCTCAACACGCCCATACTGGAGGCATCTGGGCATTAACTAAAGAAAGGGAAACACAAGAAAAGAATTTAGCAGGAAAGCCTGACCACCACACACAGGAACAGATAAAGTGCTACAAACAGGAGCAAGAATTCCAGCTGTAAGAGAGGTGGTTTGGTTTGATTACAAATAAGAAAGAGGAGGGCTGAAACAGCAGTGAACAAAATTAGAAAGAGCTTTAAAGAAAAAATAAGTCAGATGGGGAAAGAATTCAAGACAAAGAATGAGCACTCTTGGATAGCAAGAGGAAAAGTAGAGCTCTGAGTAGCCAGGAGACAAGCAAGGCAGGAATCCAAGAGTAAAGAGTAGTTCAAATTAGTTCAAATTAGCAGAGGAACGCCTTTGACACGTAGGGAACTTGTTCATGCCCTGCATTAGAGGAATTTGAAAGAAATCTGAGGACTTAAATGATGCTGCTTCATTCTGTGTCCCTCACACCAACAAGTCTGTTCCATGGATTAGACAGCAGTGACTGCACTGAAGACAGAGCCTGTGCTGGGTACAGTTTTAACATAAAATAGCTTGGAATAGACTCAATGCATCACTTGCATACACTTCTTGTGCTTGAACAGCTTCAGGAACATCAGCTGCATACCTGGATAATTAAGAAACCCTGACAACGCCTCCACTTCAGCTAGTCTAATTTAATGTCTTGGGTAATTGTGTCTTTGTGTCACTCAGTGTTGCCACCGGTCTCCAGCCCTCCATCAGTTTTCTTCATGCATTCTAAGATTGAGCCTGCTATTCTCCATGCAACTTGTTCCACAGTTTGTGTAAACACCAGTGCTCCCATTCACATGCACACAAGCCTGGAAAGGTCAGAAGCCACAGATGTTTTGTAAAAAAAACCTCAACAAAAACAGAGAACCCATGACTTGCATGAGATCCACATCTTATTCATAGTGTGGCGAGCAGCCTGTATATCCTGCATATGGAACACATCACATTTAACTCAGCTAAGATATGAGTCACATTCCTCATTTGTTGCACAGCTCATCCCAGTTATATAGTGACTATCATACTGCTAACACCCAGCTTGCTTAAAGCGTGGGGGACAATACCTTGTTGCCTACAGAGGAATCCGTGAAGACATGACCAGTGAAGGATGTATCACTTCAGAACAGGAAAAAACTGGACTATCATAGAATCACAGAATGTATTGGGTTGGAAGTGAGCTCCAAAGGTCACGTAGTCCAACTCCCTTACAACAAGCAGGGCTATCTCTAAACTAGAACAGATTGCCTAGAGCCCCATCAAGCCTGACCTTGAATGTCTGCAGGGATGGGGCCTCCAACACCCTCTCTAGGCAGCCTATTCCAGGGAATCCCTACCCTCGGATTAAAGAACTTTTTCCTCATGTCTAACCTAAATGTACCATTTTTTCAGCTTAAAACCATTACTCCCTCTACCCTATCGTTCCTTGCCTTTGTGAACAGCTCTTCCTCAGCCTTCTTATAGGCCCCTTTCAAGGACTGGTCTACTGTTTGTTCCATACACGTTGCAGATGAGCCACAATCATATTTATAGGCTGCCACCCATACTGATGTTTATGTAGCACATAGCCAAACAAAGAATTGCTGCCTCAGAAGACATACAGCTTAATTCTCCTACCAATCCCCAGGTCAACATAGCCATAACAAGTAACAAGGGCACATTCTGAGAACAGAAATAGGGTCCTGTAAATTGAAGGCAAGGGAGAGGTTTAAAATGCATTGAACTTGCCCTTAGGGAGTGTTGAAAATGCCATATGCATGCTCTACCTTAACCCCAAGGTTTTATAGTAGCATTTTACTCCCTACCCCTTCCAGTTACAGCCTGAGGAGCACCCCAATTTATCTTTGCAATGCTCTCTACATCAAGGGAATGCCAACATACCTAACTGGGCCACCTTCTGCAGTGTTTCGTAGGGGGGTTGCTGCACCAAAGGGCTGTCTGCACCTGAGCTAAGCACTAGGAAAAGTTCTCTTCATTGGAATTTTAATTTCTGCACTTGAATTCAGAGCTTGTTTCAGCAACTGAGCCTGGAGCCATGTAGAAGCAGCATGGTGTTCTCAGCTCCCTTCTCGCTGAAAGTACAGAGCACAGTCTGTACTCAGAAAGGTACCAGCTCCTTACACAATATCAATAATCATATTTGCTGCCTCAGAAATCCACCAATTCTAAGGAAGCCTGGCAGTTTCTGCAAGAAGAATGGTTTCCTACCCATGGACTGTCCACACCACCACCTAAAAAGAGGGGAGAGCAACAGCCAATGGAAACAACAGGCAACACAACCACAGAAAACACAACAACTCTCTGAGTTTCGGTTTGGGGGTTTTCTCCCTGGTGGGTGAGGATTTAGGTGGAACAGGATAAGCTAAGCGAGGAGAGGTAGAAAGAGCCACCAAAAAGTAAAGCAAACTGGACAGAGATGAGTAAAGCAAACAGCACAGACATGAAGATAAAGTCTTGGGGACAAAGCACAGCTAGTAGAAAAGTAAAGGAAGAAGAACACAAGTGACGCAGCTCCGAGAGATCAGTTTTTCAGTTAGATCCAGAGAAAATGCTGCAGCACTTGCCTTAAATAGACAAATAAATATTTGCTCTTGCTCCGCAGGGCCTGGTCAAGTGGTTCTCTTCAGAGTTACCACACATCATATACTCCGCCTCTGAAGGTGCAACCCTGACCACCCTTCCTGCTCTCCCAGCTAGAGAACACAGCCCAGCTGAGCAGAGAACTGCAGCCACAGATGTAGCTCCATCTGTCTACTTCAAGACAGCATATACAGAGAGTCCAGGGACCCATCAGGCACAGTGTAAGACTATTGACCTAGGTCCAGGAAGCCATCAGGCACAATGTAAGTCTACGGACCTGAGCTGTAGGAAATATTCCAACAACAGAATAGACAAAAGCTGCACTTTAAAGCTAAACTTCCTTCATCCCTTACCAGAGTTCTGTGCACGTGTGCAGCACATGAAACTCCCCTGCTGCCCAGTACGATGTCCTCTCCATGCATCCAGCTTGAAGTGATCTTCACAGTCTTGATTGTGAGCTTGTGTGTGAGGACAAGGTTCACAGGTCACCACTGAATTGTGGGGACACAAGATAGATGAGAAGGAAATCACCCAGAACACTGAAGGACAAGGGGCAAAGAAGGGTTGAAAATAGCCAGTGAGTAGAGCTACAAGACTTGAAAGACCTTTTCTATCTGAAGGTTATGAAAAGCACATGGCTGATATGTCTTTTGATATGAGGCACAGCTGCATTTGCAAGAAATCAGGTTACAAAATTCATTCTCCAGGTACATTTAGCTCAAGTTTAGTTAAGCTTCAGGTCTATTGCAAGAAAGATTAGCGAAGAAGCTCAAGAGCTTCTTTCTTTATTCCAAGGGTTCTCTATGATGAGGAAATTTGGTTTCTGAGTAACAGTAGCAGACATGCAAACTAGTAGTCAGACATCCAAATGACTAGGTAAGGAACTTACTTTTAATTTTAAAATAGTTCTTAGTGATAAAATTCCTTAGGATAGGAAAAAAGTCTTCTACTGCAAACAGGAAAAAAAGGTTCAGGATTTTCTGAAAGCAGCAAGGTCTCCACTAGTACAAATCCAAGTTTACATTATGCTGCATTACATGGAGGGCAAAGGCTTTTGCAGCAGTACTAGGAACACCACCAGATTAAAGAGGAGAAAAAGCATGTACAGAGCAATAGCAAAAGTTTTGTTCCTTGCTAGACCTGCCACTCTACAGCACAGTCTAAAATAATTGTGCCAAGACCCTCAAAACTGTGCTAGAACAGTAAGTAGGGGGAAACCTGCAGAAATTTATGCCCAAGGGATGAGTTTTGTAAGGCTTCTCCTGTTGGATGTGAGTGTAAAAGGAAGGGTTCTCGCAAAAGCAAGGAAAAGCCACATGTTTTTCCCTGCCTTCTGCTCAGCAACCAAGACAAGAGGTCAGGAAATTCAGTTGCCCACACACAAGCTATGCAGAGCCATCACCCAGTCCCATCACCCTTTACACTTAGGCTTTCCCTTTGCAGTTCCCCTAAGCTTCACAAGGCTCCCTTTTTTTTTTTTAAATAAAGCTCAAGTGAGCTGCATATGTTTTATAGCCAACACATCCCTAAACCAAACACACCGCTTGCTGCAAGCTCATTGAGGCAAGCCCTAATTAAGAAGAAAAGAACCCTTTGCAAGCAGCATGTCTGTGAGAGGTTAAAGGTCCCCGGCGCTGCTCACTGGAGGAAACACCAGGGCCACCTTTCAACTTTGGAGTTTTATTAGTGCTTTTGTCACCAGCGTGTATCTGTGTGTTGTGTTTTAATCGAGGCACTGAATTTGTCTGCAGTGGGCTCAAAACAGGAAATTAACACCCCGCGGTGTGGCGGCAAAGCCTCAGAGGAAGCAGCGGTGGGGCTACATGGGGCCAGGGATGAACAAAGACCCATAAACATAACGTCACCCATAAAAGTCACACTTTAAGGCACAGGAAGGATACTAAGCAACACTTGGCTGCATTGCACGCTTGCAGTACAAATAAAATAGAATAAAAACCCTCGGGTTGAGTCTCAGAACATTTACGAGGTAGCGATTTTGTCTGAGTATTTGTTACGGTTGCATGTGCGGAGCAACGGTAGTTCAGATATTGGGTGTAGGAAAAACCCAATGAGGTCTCAAGCATTACGTTTCCACTCAACACGTGGTTCAGGGCTGAGATACTGCTCCCTGTTTATTTGTGTTATTTCCTATTCGTAAGGGGTTCAGCTTTACATGACCTTTAACAGAGGCCTTCTAGTGTGACCTTTACTTCTCTCCATTTAGAATCATAGGGTTGGAGAGGACCTCCAGAGGTCATCTGGTCAAACACCCTTACAACAAGCAGGGACATTTCTAACTAGAACAGATTGCCAAGAGCTCCATCCAGCCCAACCTTGGGATGGATCCAGCCCATCTCCAGGGATGGGGCCTCCACCACCTCTTTAGGCAACATGCTCCAGCAATCCAGTACTCTCAGATTACTCTCAGATTAAAGAACTTTTACTCCATGTCTAATCTAAATTTACCCTTTTCCACCTTAGAACCATGACCTCTCATCCTATTGTTCCTTGCCCTTGTGGACAGTCTTCCCAGGCCTTCTGACAGGCCCCTTCCAGGTGTTGGAAGGTCACTGTAAGCTGACCCTGCAGTCATTGTCTCTTCAGCCTTTACCACCCCAACTGTCTCAGCCTGTCCTTGTAAGAGAACTGCTCCAGCCTTCTGATCATTTTCATGGCCTTCACTGGAAACACCTCAGCAGTTCCACATCCTTCTTGTGCTGGGGGCTCCAAAGCTGGATGCAGGACTCCAGGTGAGGTCTACAAGGATGCTTCTACAAGTCTGCATTTTTGCAAGGATGTTCCAGTGTAAATGATTTAGAAGCCCAACAGCACCAGTAAATTCCTCCTCTTGGAGATGGGAATGCAATCGGCTCAGTAAGGAGAGGGCCAGGGGAAAAGATGCAAGCTGATAGCCAACAGCTATCAGCAACATAAACCCAAAGTAGGATCTGGAAAAGAGCTTTTTGCAACCAGCTTTCACAACACCTCACACTACCTATGGACTTTAAAGAGGGAGTCCAGAGGCACTGCAGGAGCCTCAGAAGCCCAAAGACAGGGTCTGCAGGAGACAACATCTGAGACTGATTTGAGTAGGGTAACAGCCTTGGGATGAAGAAATATTGGCAATATTGCTTAAGACAGCTCTTGCAGCTCCTGGGGTTTTGAAAGCCTGAAATGCTGTCTCAAACAGGGAGGATGTGTTTGCTTTTTAAGAAAAGTACGCCTTTTACAGCTTGTCCATTAAAATGGCACCAGAAACCACCTAATTTACCATTTAAAAAATAATAGAAGAGGAAAACCCACTGTTGCAGCCGTTAGCCAATGCAGTCTGCCTCAAGCAACTGTTAATACAGTTACAGAAATTCTCCTTCTATTAACTTAAATGAAAGGCAAGTCCCAAGTTTCACAGGGCAATAGGAACTGCTGCTGTAAATTAGGCTGGTGTGCAGCTGACTGAGCAGGGCAAACTTTAAGAGCTTTCTGCCAGGCTCCTCAGGCACAAAGCGTCGTGTTATGGACCTGCGACAGCGGCTAGATGCCGCAGGAAAAGGTGTGTTATTGGAAAAAACGTTTTGTTCGCAGCAGGAGTTTCCCTCAATCCTGCACAGATTTAGAACTAATTTTTTCAAGAGAGACCAAATAATACCCTAAATTCCATTAAAATTCAGTGGGATTTATGCGTCTAACATTCTAATTCCTTCTGAAAAACGTAAGCTTTTATGTCGGGCTTTTGCTGTAGAGCACAAGAGGGAGATAATTCTTATATAACTGAAGCAGTTCAGATTCTGCACAAGTAATGCAAACCATCTGTGGATGGCTGCACTCAGAAATTTGTGGGGCTTTTTCCTTCACTTCATTTTCTTTATTATGCAGGGTTTTATTTTGAAATAAATTTAGGCTTGTACAGGTCTCGGGTGAGCGTCAGAGCAGCCACAAAGCTCCCCCCATTTTCACGCCTCATCGCTGGGTCCTGACAGGCTCCTCTTATAAGCAGCTGCAGCTTGAAAAAAGACGAGCTATGCAGGGTGAGCAGAGCTGCAGATTCCCCAGCCATGGGGGAATCCCCTGCTAAGGAAATTGGTCTCCTTTGAATTGCCTGAGCTATCTGAGTGGTGCGGAGGTGCTACATCAGCTTCAGGCATGGCTTTGGTGGCGAGCTGTCTCAGAATTTTCACCCATTGCTGACACAAAATACTGGTTTAGAGAAACGGCTCTGGTGCAGCGGGCTGTCTAGAAGTGACTTGACAAAAAGCATAAGATCTAGCTACTAAACTAAATTAAAACAAGAGCAGCAAAGCTAGTGAAGGACCTGTGGGAGAAGTCTCATGAGAAGAGGCTCAGGGAGCTGGGGTTGTTTAGTTTGGAGAAAAGGCGGTTGAGCAGGGACTTTATTGCTCTTTACAAATCCCTGAAAGGAAGGTGTAGAGAGGTGGGGGTTGGTCTCTTCTCCCTAGTCACTAGCAATACAACCAGAGAAAACAACCTCAAGACAGGAGAGGTTAGGATTGGACATTAGGAGATTATCTTCACTGACAGAGTGGTCAGGAATCGGAACAGGCTGCCCAGGGAAGGGGTGGAGTCCATGTCCCTGGAGATATTCAAAAATCACATAGATGTAGCACTCGGGAATATAATTTAGTGGGCAGGGTGGGGTTGGGTTGGAGGTTAGACTTGATGACCTTGG
>JAOXOE010053553.1:0-34198 GCA_028565055.1 Phoeniculus purpureus | reverse complement strand
CGCCCCAAGGCGGCGGCCGGCGGGAGCCGCCAGCCGGGGCTTCCAGCGCCTGCCGGGGCGCGGCCGAGGGGCAGAGGGAGCGGCAGCACCGCACAGGGCCGGCGGTGGGTGAGCCCTGGGAGGTGGCGATGCGTGAGCCCTGCGGGTGCAGCGTGCGCGCTGGGGGTGTCTGCCGAGAGCGGGGGTGCTTCTGCTGGCCTTGCCCTCAGCTCTCAGCCCTGCAGCCCCAACAGCAGCCCGCCGAGAGGGGCACGCTGCTGCCGGCCAAGACTGGCTGGTGGCTCTCAGCCCAGACTCCTGCCCGTTTCTGTTGGAACACTGCTGAGAAGCGAAGGTCAGGTAACATCTCCCGTGCACAAGGCTGTTGGGGCTGTCCCTCAGCATCTCAAGACCTTTGAGGCATCAGCAAGCAAGAACAGCTTGGGAGCCTGTCAGGCTCTGACTGCCCGTCTCAGCCATAACGTGCCAGCCCAGGGGCAGGGGGGAGTGAATTCCCCCGTCTGTCAACCAAATCCCTCCTTAGAAGATGGGAGCTCAGACTATGGGAGTTTGACCTCCTCTTTCCCATCTCAGAGGAAGGAAAGCTTCCTCTTTCCTTCCCCTAAGGAAATATCCTAAGGCTGCAGCATGTAAAACTCTTGGGATGAGAGGTTACTTGCACCCCACTCTCAGAGGAGAAAGCCTGCTCAGAAACATCCATGCTAGCTACTAGCAGACAAACGCACTGATCCCTGGACTGCAGGAAGCCTGAATGCTTCCAGCGCAGAGGCAGCCTGGTCCCTCATCGAGAGGGTGCCCACAGGGATATCCAGCATGCCACAAGATTGCTCACTGAGGTCCTACAAGATGTGTTTATTACCAGAATGTTCCTGCTGCTGGTGCAAGATGTACAGAAGCTGCAGACTGTCATTTTGTTCATGGCTGATTTTCCTGTGCCAATGGTTATGGACCTCTGTGTTCTCAGTCACTATTTATATCCAGTACTGAAATCGTCCTAAATGGCTCCACACTCTTTCCCCAGCTCTCCCTATTTCAGCCAGCTGCCCCTATTTCACCCATACCCTTTGCTCCAATCCCATCATCTCCACTTCATGGGTCTTCTCCCCATGAAGTTGGGCCATTGTTCCTTAGTGGCTGCTGCTGCTGCACCAGGACCACCAGGAACCTGCCTCCCATCTTCCTCACTGCTCCTTCCCCACAGACCACTCTGGGCTGCCTGGGCCTGTGGCACAGGGTGAGCATCAACCTCAGGGAGCAGTGGTACCCTAATGCGGGAGCAGACCTGTACCTCATTCTCCCTGCATCCCTCAGCACCCCTGGGGATGCTCTCCCTGTCAGTCTGTCACCCAGCGCAGAAAAGATCTGGCAGAGAGCACCTGGCTTTATTCTAGGTGAGAGGCCTGTAGCACCTCAGATCAGGACAGGGCTGGGGACATTGGCTGGCAGCTGGCAGGACAGAGATGTCCTCCCCTTTGCAGCTGCAGCTTGGTGCTAGAGCAGCTAACTCCATCCTCATCTCTCTGCAAATCATCCTCCTATCGATCGAAGCTGGCAACGTAAATCAGCTGTTAAGGACTGCTCATTTGTCTGTTTAAAAAACATACATGTCCGTCCTCAAATGATTCATAACCAGCCCGAAGGCTAGTGGCATGCTGGCACCCTCCTTTACCCACTGCCCTGTGCATGTCATCCACCAGCTGCCTGCCAAAGGGCAAGGGCCATTTCTACTCTGCTTGCTGTTGCCTGATTCTTTTGGGGATTCACAGGGCTCCCCTTCAGTGCAGCTGCTTGACTCATTTGCCAACAAGATGCTCTCTCTTACGAAATGAGCTGACACTGCAGAGATGACACCTTTCTCCCTTCCTCTTTCTAATCCTAAATTTCCAAGCCCAGCCTGTATTTACCAGCAGTAAGCTGATCTACAGCAAAACGTGGATCGCTCTCTTTCCGCTCTGGTCAACTACTGCAGCCCGAGACAAACTTCAGGGTGTTAAATTATTACCTGAGTCAGTAGGTGTCATCCAATCCAAATCTCGAGCTGCTCTTTAATACGTCACTGCCAAAGACATGGAATCTTCGGGTGGAGAGGTGCCCTCTGTGTTTGAGGAGGGGCACCTCGTACAGGTGGCAGCTATAGGAGAGCTTTACTGTGTCTTCAGGAATATGGGAGACTGGGAAGGCAGAAGCAGGCTCCAGCTTTCCCATGGCTCTTGTCCATCCCATAGTCCCAAGCAGGCAGCAACATGCCGAGGTTGATGCTAAAGTATCATCCAGATGGTACGGAAAGAGAAACTTCATAACAACTCTTCACATTTTCTTTTGCATGGCCTTGTAAAGTTTGGTACAAGCCTGGCTGAGGGGCACTCTGGCTGCTCCTGCCTCTGCTTTCTCTCTCGGCCTGGCCCACTTCTGTCTCCTGCTCACACTACTGCTGGGTTCCGACCTGGAACTTGGCTCACGCTGAGGCTTGTGCCCATATTTAGAAATATGGAAAGGGTGAGTGTCAGGAGGACGGAGCCAGGCTTGCCCAGCAGCATCCAATGATAAGACAAGGGGCAGTGTGTGTAAGATGGAGCATAGGAGGTTCCACATCAGTATGGGAAGGAACTTCTTCCCACTGAGGGTGACAGAGCACCGGAACGGGCTGCCCAGGGGGGCTGTGGAGTCTCCTTCTTTGGAGACGTTTAAAACCCGCCTGGCCGTGTTCCTGTGCGCCTGGATCTCGGGGATCCTGCTGTGGTTGGGGGGATTGGACTGGATGATCTTTCGAGGTCCCTTCCAATCCCTGATGCTCTGTGAGTCTGTGATCTGAAGTCACAGCATGCCACAGGTGTCTCTGCTCTGGGTGAACAGCACCAGCAGACCTGCACGTGCTGAGCAAGCACAACATCCAGCTCACGGTTTTCCCCTTGCAGCTTGTCCCTGCTGGGCTGGGATGAGCCCCAGCACCCTCTATCTCACCCTGCCCTCTCACCTCAGAGGTTCCAGGGAGGTAAGATTTGTGAAGAACCCAGTTCAGGAGCAGCGCTGGTGTTACTGCTGCAGGCAGTGTCGACTCTCTGAGCTGGGGCACACGTGCCCCGGGCTGATTTTTTGTGACAACAGTTGAGTCTCCAGCTGCAGAGCACAGAGACCAATCGTGTGACCAGTTCTGATCTTCACAGGTTTTGCTCCAAAGGGAAGATGGTTTCAGTGATGCAACTGAAAAATGCTGGGAATCAGAGGAAGCTCCCCTTCTGTGCTGAGCAAAGCAAGAACTTGGACCAGTTTGTTGCCTCTTTCACTCAACAGAGGAGCAGCAAGAGAGAGACAACCTGGGGACATCTATACTGGACTTTATTGCCTCCTCTAAAGCTGTGGCTCAGCCCTTTGGCTAACAAAGTCACTCACTTGCCCTTTCCCAGTTCTACAGAAAAATATTGGCTGAAGCCCTTCCTTGAGATTACCCCTGAAAGCAGCAGCAGAGCTGCATCCTGCAAGGGGGGTCTGGCAGTACCAGGCGTGAGTACAGGGCTTTAGGAAACAGGCAGAAAAGAGAGCAGGTCTGCCTGCTGCAGACACCATGTCTGCAAGGGAGCTGAAAACAGTCTCCAGCACCAATATTAAACGGGAGAGAGGGCAGTGAAGTGGAAGGAGAGACTTGAAGGGGCATGGTGTATCAGCATCTGGTGACTAACGCTGGTGGCACCAGGTGGCACCAGGACAAGGTGGCACCAGGGGCACCCAGAAGGGACAGTGGGAGGCAGGAAGGGCAGATCTGTGGGCTGCCTGTTGAGGTTATTCACGGGGAGCTGCAAGCCCATCCCTTCTCAAGAGGAGCTGCTGAAGCATGAGGTGCTTCAGCGCTCACGCCAGCGCCAGGGAGCTGTTCCCTAAAGCCCAGGGGCTGCTGGGCTGGGTTGCACAGGGCTGGCCCCTTTGGGGTTTGCTCTGCCAAGCTTGAAGAGGGCAGAGGGGACTTGTAATGGGCACGCTTTTGCCAAGCACCTGGTCACCTCTCTGCAAGCAATGGTGACATCTGTAGGCTGAGCTAAAGATAGAGAGGCTCTGGGTACCACAGAAAAGCAGGGATGTGCTGTACAAATTCATCATGCTGGAGCTGCAGCAAATTAGTCACTCTTTAATAATAGTGTTTATTACCTGCCTCTAACAGTCACTCAGGGAGTCGAAGTAAAGCAGATTCAGCTCCCCAAAGCTTGAGCACTGCCAGACATATTCAGGTCACAGGAAACTTTTGCAGGAGAAATGCAGCCACTACACTTGGGCCTGGGTTATCATCTGCACAGACCAGGCTATTTTGTGTTTCCCTTGTGTGTTAAGACAGGCTCAGACCTCGCTCTTCTGGTTATCCCTGGTGGGTGGTTCCACAGCGCTACAGCTTTTGGAATCTACTCGTTGCAGGTCCTGACCTCACGATAAGGGTATTATTTCTATTTCCAGAAGCAAGCAGCCCAGTGCACTGGGCTGAGGAGAGCAGCAGGGCTTCTGTGAAACCCGCAGCAGCAGGCTTTGGGTAAGGAATTACAAACAGGTGCTGGGCAGAGGCGGAAAGTGCTTCCCCTCGAAATTCCCCAGCGCGCGGCTTGCCCAACACACGAGGCAGGAAGGCGGCTGCAGGGCTATAGCGAGCTGGTGCAGCTCTGGATGGGGGGTTATAGGGCAGACGGTTACACTTGATTATCTTGAGGGTCTTTTCCAGCCTTGATGATTCAATGATTCTATGACTGGGCACAATTCACAGTCCTCTCCACCCAAGTGCCTGGACCGTTCCCCTGCTCAGCTGCCTCCCGGGGGTCGCCAGCAGCGGGGGGGCTCCCCCTGGCTTCTGAAGCAGCTCGGCAGAAGAAAAACAACCCCCAAACTTCAGCCAGCAGCCGGGCTGCTGCTTCCCGGTGAGGGAGCGCAGCCGGCGGTGCGGGTGCAGGGTGCCACTGCAGTTGCTCTATGTGGCCTCCAAAACTTTTGCTGAAATTCTGACATTTTCCCTACCCCGGAGCCTCGGACCAGCTCCTTCTCTCCTCGTTTCTCCAGGCTACGGCTTCCCACCCTTACAGCCTCCCGACATATTTTCCGACGCCCCGAGCTTGGCGCCGGGCAGCCACCCCGCAAGAACCGCCTTGAGACCAGTACCTGCACCCCACCGCGCGCGCAGGGAACCCCCCCCCCCACCTCTCCCGCTCAGACCCCCCGAGCGGGGCTCACCTGCGTGTCGCGGTGGGGCTCAGCCGCCCAGCGGGTGCGGGAGCGGTGCGGTGGCGGCCGGCATAGCCGCAGCTGGGCAGAACGACGAGATCCCGCGGCTGGGGCGGGGGTGCCGCGGGCCCGGTACAGGCTAAGCGGCAAGGGCGGAGCGCGGGGGTACCGCTGCGTGCGGGAGCGCCGCGGTGTGCGGGAGCGCGGGGCTCCGCGCGGGCTGTGCGGCACCAGCGCAGCCTCTAGCGGCAGCCGAGCCCCGAAAGCCGTGCGTGGCCCCGCTCGCTCCCGCCAGCCCCCGGCGGCACCGCAGCTCCCGCAGCAAGGCAGCGACAGCTGCGCATCGCCCCCTCTGCGCCCGGCGCCGCTGCTCTCCCGCGGGGCTGGGGAACCACCGGGGAACCCTCTCCGTCCTCTGCTGCTGCAGCGGAGAAGGGCCGGGCGGCCGCTCGAACCCTGCCCCCGGCCCCTGCAGGGACAGAGCAGGAGCAGCCTGCGGCAGCGAAGGGCAGCCGAGCTGCCGGCGCTGAGGGGTCGGGCGGCCGGGCCTCGGGGGCTGCAGCCCGGGGCCAGGGCGATCGTCTGCTGGCTCGGCTGGGTGTTTTACTGCCCTGCTCTGCAGGGTGATTACGATGTTGTGTCTCACACGCGTGTGGGCTTCGCTCCGGTTCGCGGTGTCAATCCGGCTGTGCACCGCAATGTGGGAGCCGGCATCACATCACCGCCGACCCTTCCCTCACCCCTCCCGCCCGGGGACTGCCCTGGGCAGCTCCCGCTGCTCCCCCGCGCCGGGGCTGCTCTCCAAGCCCTGCGCTGTCGCCCTGCTTGCTCTTAGCATCCCGCAAGTTCCTCCTTAGAGGCTCCCCCCAGCTCAGAAGCACCCGGACCACGGCTAGCAGTTACACACCCAGCCTGGACCAGCCAGGGGGACTTGCTTGAGCCCAGGCAGAGGGCTGCCTGCTTCTGCACGGCTCTGTCACGAGGCGACTGTGCAGGGCAGACCCAGGTGTAACCCGCAGCCACCTGTACCCGCTGCTCTCACTGCCCGGTGGTCACCTCTTGCAGCTCACAGTAAGACCCCCTTGGGACCACTCTGTGGCTCCTCCGCACAACATGCTTTCCTTGGAGGCTCAGGCTTGCCTCTAGCACCTCCCAGCTTCTGCCGGGCGCTGAACACCATGCCAAGGCACCACAGAGAAGGTGAGTGGCGGATGGGGAGGATGGCTGGCAGAGGCAGCACTGCCACCGTGGAGTGCATGGTTACCTCTATCACAGCAGTCACTTCCCAGTCTCCACTGGCTGCTTTCATCAGCCCGGGGTGACCACTGTGTCCTGTACTGTGGCTGCACACACTGCTGAATGAGCACACTGGTGCTGCAGTTGTCCCACGATGTGGGAGATTAACTCTCATCAGCTTCAGCAGAAGCTAGTGGCAGAGCTGCATCACTATTTCTCCTGCTTTATCGATGTTGAGACAACAACAGCATCCCAATTCAAACTCTCTGACCTCTCTGACCACATGCTGGTGCTTCTGGAGCTAGGGCAAAACCCAGCCTAAGCAGTGTGCTTTATAACCACAGCTGTTCCCACCCAGATTAGAGCTGGGCAGTGTCCCTGGGAGCTTACACCTGGCAAAAGGGCTGTGTAACACAGAAAAGTCAGTCAGGGATGAACTCCCTCTTGAGAACTGAGGATAAGCTGCCAGCCACAAACTTTCCTGCCCAGGGAAGGAAAAGGGATAGACTCTGAACAGAGTAGAGCAAAGCATATGGACTTGCGGTTACTAGGTTGATAGAGGTTGTAGTCTCCTTCTCTGCCCTCGCGAGACCACATCTGGAATCTTGTGTCCAGTTCTGGGCCCTTCAGTTCCAGAAGGACACGGAACTGCTGGAGAGAGCCCAGCACAGAGCCACAGAGGCAATGGAGGGAGTGGAGCATCTCCCTGATGACAAAAGGCTGAGGGAGCTGGGGCTCTTGAGCTTGGAAAAAAGACAACTGAGGGGTGACCTCATTAATGTTTGTAAATATGGAAAGGGTGGGTGTCAGGAGGAGGGAGCCAGGCTCTGCTCAGCGGCATCTAGTGATAGGACAAGGGGCAATGGGTGTCAGCTGGAACAGAGGCGGTTCCACATCAATTATCAGAAGGACCTTCCCAGTGAGGGTGACAGAGCCCTGGAAGGGGCTGCCCAGGGGGGTTGTGGAGTCTCCTTCTCTGGAGACATTTAAAACGCACCTGGACACGTTCCTGTGGGACTTAATCTAGGTGGTCCTGCTATGGCAGGGGGATGGGACTGGGCAATCTTTCGAGGTCCCTTCCCAACCCTAATGTTCTGTGACTCTGAACTTCCCACTCTACATGCTGGTAAGAATGAAAAGAAAATGGGGCTCAACATGGCCCGGCTGCTCTCAGCAAGATGGGATGGCAAAAACCCATCCAAGCAGAAGGAAATGAGATATTGCATTAAAGATGAGCTGAGGCACTATCATGCTGGACTAGTCGTACCAGCCAGACGATGATCCTGTTCAAACAGTAATTGCCAAAACGGTTGCCACAGACATGAAATAACACGAGGGAAAGGCTGTCTGTGCTCATGCTCCAGGGCTTCTTCACACAAGGAGGGGTTTTGCTTTTGGTTATGTTCTCTCGACCATTAAACCCTCCCTACCAGTATGTCCTGAGCTACAAATGGTTCAGTCTGACTACAAACACAGCAGCAGGTAACTGTGCCAGGACAGATTTGGTAACGTTGCTTTACTGATGGCCAGAATAAACCCAGATCGCTTGAGACTGAGAAGCTGAATTCCTGCCAAGCAGTTGCAGGCAGAGAGCTGAGATGAAAGGTTTCCTGCCAGAAAGGGACAGAAACTTCTAACAACTCCAGTAACTGGAAAAATCTCCAGTGTGAAAAGATCCACAGGGACATTCCTTCTTAGCCACCTCTCGTCCCTCGTTGCCTGGGGCCCCAAAGAGGGTCTCACACAGCCGTGTTGAAGTGGGGGGTGTCTTCTTCCTTCCCATTGCCAGCAGTGGTGGAACTCTGCTCCAGCTGTCCAGCACTGGACACTTGTGCAGGTGATGGATGAGGGCAGACAGGTGCCTTTGGAAAGCTCTTCAGAGGAGCTGAGGTCTGTGGTGGTTAAGCTTTCACTTGACACACCCAGTGGAAGCTTTTCCTCAGTTCTTTCCTCAGAGAATCTTCTTGGATGCCCTGTGGCAGCACCTACAACTCCTCACAACATAGGAAACTCCTCTTCTCCTGGGCAGTCACTTGGATGCCCATCCCACAGCACATAGAGGTCATTATGGCAAGTCCTCATGAGAGCAAGAGACCTCTGTGAATTCAAATGTCCTCTTCAGAGCTTCAGAGTGATTGAGGCTGGAGAAGCCCTCTGAGCTCATCCAGCCCAGCCCAGGACCTAACATTACCACAGCGGCCACACCAGGGCACTCAGGGCCATAGCTAGGGTGTCCTTCAACACCTCCAGGGATGGGGAATCCACCACTGCCCTGGGCAGCCCAGTCCAGTCTCTGATCACCCTTTCCATCAGGAAGGGCTTCCTAACAACCTAACCCTCTCCTGGTGCAGCTTCAGGCCCTGCCCTCTCGTCCTGGTGCTGGCTGCCTGGGAGAAGAGCCTGACCCCATCTGACTGCAACCTCCCTTCAGGGAGCTGTGGAGAGGGAGAAGGTCCCCCCTGAGTGTCCTCTTCTCCAGGCTAAACCCCCCCAGCTCCCTCAGCCTCTTCTCATCAGACTTCCCCTCCAGTCCCTTGCCCAGCCTCGCTGCTCCTCTGCACCTGCTCCAGCTTTTCCGCGTTGTTCTTGAAGTGAGGGGCCCAGGACTGCCCCCAGTGCTCGAGGGGAGGCCTCCCCAGTGCCCAGTGCAGGACTGCACCCTTAGCCCTGCTGGCCACCCGATTGCTGATCCAAGCCAGGATGTCATCTGGGCACCCTGCTGGCTCCTGTTCAGCTGGCTGTCAGCTGGTTCTGCCAGGTCCCTCCCTTATGCCTCTAGAGCAGAGCCAGCCACAGGGGTGTGGAACGTGCAAGGATGTGAAAGGGTGGCAAGGAGCGAGGAGGAGGTAGTGTCTAAGGCTGTTGCATAGGAGGCAGGGGATGTGTTCAGGGAAACGGCAGCTAGCTGGAGGATGAGTGGGATAGGGAAGGGAGCCCTGTGTGCTGTCTAGCTGCTCTGCACTGCTCTGTCAAAGCAAAGCAGCTCCAAACTCAGAATAGCTGGTCCATATGCTTTGACTGCCTTTGCCCACAGCTAGAGCCTTGCGGTAAATATGGCTGTGAGAGTCTCCTAAGAAACCCCAAATCTGAGCTAGTGGGACTGCCTGCCTTCCAAGGATGACCTCAGCACGGCCCTTCTGACCCCATCTGCTGTGGCTGCCCAACCACGCTCTGTTTGGATGGTGGCACCGAGTGGCTTCGCTGCTGAAGGCAAAACTCTGCATTGTAAATAAAATCAAGGGAAGAAACCAGCCCCAAACCTGCACTCCCATGTAGCCTGCAGCAAAGCAGCTCAGTGAGCTTCAGACACAAAAAAATTAGAGGTGCTTGGGCCAGAGAAGGGTGTTTGGAACTCGTCGGTGCATTTCCCATCACGCTGGATGCAGGGCCGAACTGCAGCGGTCGCGCCGGCATTATTCTTCCCAAGAGCAGGAGTGCATGGCAAGGGCTTGCCTGGCAGACCTCGCCTGGCTCCCATCAGGATGGAAGTCAAGGGCTGATGGGCACGGTTCAGCCTTCCTGCTACCAGGGCTGGGTCTGCAGCTGTTGGTCCCCAGGGCCGTGGAGGACAAGCAGAAAGCAGCAGGAGTGAGTCATGTTCTGACAGGAGGTGACAGAGCCCAAACTCCCCAAGCCCCCAGCTTTGAGCCACCAGGGTCCAGTACTGCGTCATCGGTTGAAAGACTGGTCAGGTCCAGGACTAATTTGCTTAACTAGCTAATTGCTAATAAACTGAAACAGAAGACAGGGACTGTCTGCCTGGCCCTTAATGAATTTGAAGGAAAAAAAGAACTAGGAAAGAGCTTTGGGGAAACACATTTACTGTTGACAACAAAGACTCCATAGCTCGTTCAATTGCCCAAAGGGGCAGTATGGAAACAAAGGAGGGAGCAGAGGAGCCTTTCCTGCAAAGTCCCAGCTCTGCAAGCAGACCCTCTGGGACAGTCCCCCCAGCACTCTTCCCAGGAAAGTCCTTTGGATACAGCTCTGCTCATGGGGACAGGTGCTTCCTACAGCCCAGTTCCCAGGCTGGGTCTTTCCAAGTGGCAGCTTCTCTCTGAGAACTCCCGGGTGCCTCTGCCCTGCCAGCTCTCGCTCCGTGCTGGCTCTTAATGGCTCTGGAGCACCTCAGTTCACTCACTTCCACCCGAGCAAAAGCTGATTAGCTCGGATGCTTCCTTCCGTATTCTTCCTGAGAGCTGGGAGGGCACCCACCTCGCTCCGCTCCCCGCAAAGCAAAAGGAACCCCAACTCCCCAAAACAAAGGAAAATCCAACCCTAAACCCTGCAGAACCACATTTTCCCTCCCACTCTCATTCGCAGAGGTGCTGAGTGACTGGGGACAGGTAAGTGTGTGCCTGAAACTGTGGATAGGTTTCTTCTGATTTCTGGAAGCTTCTCCCTACTTCCCAGACCCCTCCTGGCTCACACCACGACATGCTGCCATCCCACACAGACCTGATCTGCAGCACCCCCCTTGCTCAGACGCTCCCTCTCCTTGTTCAGAGTCGTCCAGTGTTGACGGGGATGTGGTGGTGCTGTGTGCACGGCACTGAGCTGGCCGCAGCGACAGGGGCCCTCGGGCTGCCGCTCTGCTCCGATGTGGCTGCACCAAGTGCAAGTGCAACCCCAGCGCGGGCAGCGGTGACCTGCGGTCGCAGCCACCTGCTCGAGAGCAGGTTCCCCACTGACTGACTGCTGAATAAATTGTCTCTAGAGGCTGGCAGCGCCGCGAGCCTCTTCGCTCAGTGTTGGGAGGAGACAGAGTCTCCAGACAAGCAGCTTTACAGGCTGCTGAAACCCCAGCTGAAAGGCGTGCGATGAGCTTAGCAGGAGGACACCGAGGCACAGCTCGGGCAGCACTACAGGAAGCTGCCCCCTTTGCTCTCAGCTGGCTCAGAGGAGGGGCACCAGAGAATCATAGGGTTGGAAAGGACACCTGAAGAGCATCTAGTCCAACCCCCCTACACCAAGCAGAGCCATCACTCACCAGACCAGACTGCCCAGAGCCTCATCCAGCCTGACCTTGAATGGCTGCAGGGATGGGGCAGCCTGTTCCAGGGATCCACCACCCTCAGACTCAAGAACCTTTTCCTCATGCTCAGCCTCAGTCTGCTCTTTTCCAGCTTCAGACCACGACTCCTCATCCTGTTGGTCCCTGCCCTTGTGAACAGCCTTCTCCAGATTTCTGACAGCCCACGTCAGGGATTGGAAGTCATCTCCTTTTCAGCCTGAACAGCCCCAAATCTCTCAGCCCCTCTTCATCAGAGAGGGGCTCCAGCCCTTGGATCATTTTCATGGCCTTCTCTGGACTCGCTCCAAAAGATCCTCATCCTTCAGGTCCTGGGGGTGCCAGAGCTGGACGTAGGACTCCAGGTGAGGTCTCATCAGGGTAGACTAGAGGGGCAGAATGACTTCTCTTGATCTGCATCACTGGGCCACATCCGTGCCTGTGTGATCCCACAGCCCTCGAAGGCTCTCTGTGCTTGGCTTGTGGGCAGGTAGCGCTTGGAGCAACCTCCTCTTCATGGCTGGGCTGGCAGAGCACCCAGTTATAAACCCTGGTGGCAAGATCTGCAGATCTCAGAGCTTCTCTTTCTCCCTCCTTCCTGCTATCAAGCCTCTGGGCAACTAATTGTGAGCATTTGAAGGGAACTCAGCTCGGGAATTCGGAACGCGGATCTGCCCAGAGCAGGAGTGGAAGGGCTTTGCCCCCCAGGCACTCCAGGAATACAGGAATTCGCCTGAATAAGCAAAGCACCTGGCTGGACTTCTGTGCACGAGGATCGTGAATCATATCCATGGAGGAAAGCAGTGCTGGCGGTGGCTGGGCTGGAAGCACCCGTTCACTTCAGAGTGACTCACAGCACGTATGCGTCACCTCAGTTTCCATTAGGAGCAGCATTCTGGTGTCTGGTGACTAACTGGGAGCTGGAATCGTGGTCCAGCCCTGGGCTTGCTCATATGTTCTGGCTGAGTGCCAAAGGCATTATCAGCCACCAAATTATCATAATAACTATTATTGTTATACAATATCATCATCCTCTAATACTTAATTGGAAGGACAGAATGAGCCGGGCTTTGGAGCTGCTGTTCCCAGGCAGTGCTGTGGTTTTGATGGTGAGAAAACGGGTAAATTGAGGGCAGCACCTCCAGAGGAGAGGCCCTTCTCCTGCTGTCAGCTCTTTAGTGTCCAGTCGGGCTCTGCAGCCCACTCCCAATCTCCAGCCAAGGTGAACATTTCACTGTTGCCTCTCCACAGCAAGACCTTTTCAATAGCCCCATGGCATCCTCAGCACCCTCCCAACAAACCTCTGTAAATCCCCATGGACATCAGCTCCGGCAGCTAAAGCCTCTCCGACAATGTCACCCAGGGCAGCCTCTGTCCTGCCAAGCCTCTTGGTTTGTCCGTGCTTGCCAGGGACCAGAGCTAGTCCTGACCCTTTGCACTGCAGAACAGGATTCTAGAGGCTGGAGGAGTTTGGGGTGACTGAGGTGGAGGGGCAGCAGTGCACAGGAGATGCAATATGAGGACAGATGAGTCAGGGAGGGGAAAATGCCGGGGGAGCTGGGGAATGAAGTAGTGGCAAGTGTTTGAGAACCTCCATTCTCTGAGCACAGCGGCTGTAGCTTCTGTGGGCTCAGACCACTGCACCTGGCCGGGGGTGGTGGCAAGCCTCAGGCACAATGTCATGTACCCTGGCCAGGCCAGCCTTCTCTAGCATTGAAGCCTTGCTGCTGCCTTGTGAGCCCAGACAGGCTATTTTGGGGGTTGCTTGCAGTCAGCTGGGGTGGGCTGGAGCGCAGCAAGCCCACCCGAGGCAGTGCTCGTGGGCTAGTATCTCTGCTCAGAGGACAACAGGCTCAGACCCTACTGAAAACCGATGAGCAGCAGGAGGAGATTGCCAGGAAACAGGAGGGAAAGATGAGGAGGCTTCCAGGAACAACCTGTCATAGGTACATGACAAGCTGCAAGGCGAAACCCATGAGCTGGATGTTGTGCTTGCTCAGCATGTGCAGGGCTGCTGGTGCTTCCACCCGGAGCAGAGCCACCCGTGGTATGCTGTGACTTCAGATCACAGACTCACAGAGCATCAGGGATTGGAAGGGACCTCGAAAGATCATCCAGTCCAATCCCCCCAACCACAGCAGGATCCCCCAGATCCAGTCGCACAGGAACATGTCCAGGCAGGTTTGAAATGTCTCCAGAGAAGGAGGCTCCACAGCCCCCCTGGGCAGCCCCTTCCAGGGCTCTGTCACCCTCACTGGGAAGTTCCTTTTCACACCGATGTGGAACCTCCTAGTTCCAGCTTATGCCTGTCCATCTGCATAGGAGCTGCCTGCTAAATCCTGTCAAACCTCCGTCCTCACCTCAGCCTACTCTGTTCCTTCAGTAGCCATGAACTCTGCTCCTTCCTGCTCCATGGTAGCCGTGGACACGGTCTGGGTGCGCAGAGCAAGGGATGAATGTGTCCATAGCTGCCTGGCAGATGCCACACTGCTGTTTCTCCACTTGGTTCTCACCCACTTGCAACGTGGACTGTCAGAGCTTCCCGAGCGAGAGCGACCCCACACAGCCCGATGCGCTCACGGTAGAAGCCGTTTGTTAGTTCTCAGCCCGCCCCTTGAGTACAGCCTCTCCCTGTGCGGGACCCCCAGGTTACAACAACAAGTAGCGCTGCCTTGCTCACGAGACTATCACACCTGCTGGCTGCCTTCCCAAGCGGTCCTCTGGCGGGCAGGCAGAGCTTCCCCACGTGCCCCCATCCTCATCTCTTGTGGCCCTGTAGGTTACCTCATCTCCACGGCACCCATTCTTCTCTGCCAGCTAGCCCCAGTCCTTAGCTACGATGTCTGAGGCTTGAAGCAGTGTCCACCGCCACAGAGGACCTCAGCAAACACTATCTTCTAACACGCAGGTGCCACTGAGAGGCAACCTGCTGGCAACGGGTACCGCACGGATGAACGAGGGCTGTGTGGGGTGCACGTGCAGGCTGCTGCTCAGCACAGCCCGGGAGACATGACTTCGGCAGAGCCGAGAGCCAGAGTGGTCGGGGCATCAGAAGGGCAGCAAGAGGCTGGAGAGGACAGAAGGGAATCATAACGTTAGGGAGGTAAATGCGAAAACTCCACGCGTTCCTCAAGAGGAAACCAACAGAGAGAAAGCCAGGGACGCCGCGGCGTGGTGACAACAGTGGCTGCTGTTGGGCATGAGCTGAAGGAAGCAAGAACAGAGGAGCATAGTCGAGGGCTGCAGTGCAGGGGCTGTCAAGGCTTGACGTGGATGAACGGCTGGGTTAGGGTAGGAACACCCACCTGCTGGAGCAAGGCAGAGCCTAGGCAAGCCAGGCACAACAGGCTGGAGAGGTGGGCAAAGAGCAGGTGCAGAGTCCTTCACCTGGGAAGGAGCAAAGAGAAGCATTGGTACGGGCTGGCAGACAATCCACTGGAGAGCGCCTCTGTGGAGAGGGGCCTTGGAGTTCTTGTGGACAAGTTCTCCATGGAAGAGCAACGTGCTCTTGTGGCCAAGAAGGAAAATGGAACCCTGGGCTGCACTGAAAGGAGCGTGCCCAGCGCATCAAGAGACATTCTCCTCCCCCTCTACTCTGCCCTGGTGAGGCCACTTCTGGAGTATTGTGTCCAGTTCTGGGCTCCCCAGTTCAAGAAGAACAGAGATCTGCTCGAGAGAGTTCAACGAAGGGCCACGAGGATGACCGGGGGATTCGAGCACCCGCCTTATGAGGAGAGATTGAAGGATGTGGCGCCTTTCAGCTTGGAGAGGAGAAGGTGACGAGGGGACTTAATCCTTGTCTATAAATCCATGAGGGCTGGGGATCAAGAAGGAAGAGGCAATCTCTTTCTACTTGCCCCTCATGACAGGACAAAGGGCGATGGGTGTCAGCTGGAGCACAGGAAGTTCCACCTCGACATGAGGAAGAACTTCTTTCCTGTGAGGGTCACAGAGCACTGGAACGGGCTGCCCAGGGAGGTCGTGGAGTCTCCTTCTCTGGAGACATTTAAAACCCACCTGGTCATGCTCCTGTGTGACTGGATCTAGGGGATCCTGCTGTGGCAGGGGGTTGGACTGGATGACCTTTCAGGGTCCCTTCCAATCCCTCATGTTCTGTGATTTTTGTGCCCTACACCCCTCTCCCCAGGTCCCACCCCAGAACCCCAGCAGTTAGAGAGTCAGGGAGGGGGTTCACAGCTGACCACTCCAGTCATGGCTGTGCTGTCTGGGCTTGTTTCAAGCTCAGTAAACCAGACCTGTACAAGGTTGGGTGGACCCTGTTGCAGGGCTCCGTCACCCTCACCGTGAGGAAGTTCCTTGCCATATTGATGTGGAACCTCCCATGCTTCAGCTGGCACCCACTGGCCCTTGTCTTATCATTGGGTGCCACTGAGCAGAGCCTGGCTCCATCCTCTGGACACCCACCCTTCCCATATTTACAAACATTAATGGGGTCTCAGTCTCCTTTTTGCCAAGCCAAAGAGCCCCAGCTCCCTCAGCCTCTCCTCAGCAGGGAGGTGTCCTACTCCCTTTACCATGTGGGTGGCTCTGCGCTGGGCTCTCTCCAGCAGTTCTGTGTCCTCCTGGAAGTGAGGGGCCCACAACTGGTGAGCCAAGCCATCCTGTGGCCACTCTCCCAGTCAAGAACTTCTTCCTAAGATCCAACCTAAACCTCCCCTCACACTCTCGTCCTGTCATTAGTAGTTTGGGAGAAGAGCCCAGCACCAGCCTGGCTACAACCCCCTTTCAAGTAGCTGTAGAGAGCAGTGAGGTCTCCTCTCAGTCTCCTCTTCTCTACCCTAAATGACCCCAATTCCCCCAGCCGCTCCCCACAGGGCCTGTTTGCCAGCCCCTCTCCCCAGCCTCGTTGCCCTTCTCTGGTCCCACTCCAGCACCTCAGTGTCCTTCGGATCCTGTGGTGCCCAACACTGGACCCAGTGCTCAAGGTGGGGTCTCACGAGTGCAGAGCACAGGGGCAGGATCACCTCCCTTCTCCTGTTCCTGGTGCAGGCCAGGATGCTGCTGGCCTTCTTGGCCACCTGGGCACCCTGCTGGCTCCTGGTCCGCCAGCTAGCAACTAACAGCCCCAGGTCCTTTTCCGCCAGGCAGCTCCCCAGCTCCTCTTCCCCCAGCCTGGAGCTGCTGGGGGTTGTTGTGAGTGAAGTGCAGGACCTGGCCCTTGGCTTTGTCAAACCTCGTCCTGCTGGCCTCAGCCTGCCCAGATCCTTCTGCAGCACCTTTCTCCCCTCCAGAAGATCAACACTGCCAGAAGATCTGCAAATTCACTGCGGATGCAGTAGGTCCCCTCAGCCAGGTCATCAATGAAGGTGTTAAACAAGACTGGTCCCAAAACGGAGCCCTGAAGGACACCACTTGTGACCATTCACCAGCTGGGTTTCACCTCATCCAGCAGCCAACCAAAGACCTCAGGACGCTGAACTCTCCAGCCGCATTCACTGGCAAGGTCTGTCCGGAAGCCTGTGGGATCCTTATTCCCCCTGAGAACACGAAAACATTTTGCTCAGACACTTCTGAAAACCGAGCAGCTTGGCTTCCTCTCAACCTGTCAGATCAGGCTCACAGCTGACCTGTCTTCTCGTTTCTTTTTTAAAACTGCTAAATAACACGAAGTATCCGGGTTCCAAGCCAACACCCGCATCCTTCTGAAACTGCCCCAGAAGGCTTCCGCGCGGTTTGAGGTCCCCACTCTCCTCCTGTCTGTGGGGAGGGGTGGTAATGGCCAGCGGGTGATGAAATCCACTCTCCCCACGGTCCCGAGGGGACAGGGGGCTCTCTCTTCTGGCTGGGGCACTGTCTTGGATACCCACACCTTCCCCTCCATTGCCTGAGCCCTCTCTCCCTCCCCGGGGTTTCACTTCAGTGGCCCGTTCCCCCCTCCCGGGAAGAAGTGCTACTTTCAAGGCTGCCTGTGGCTCTCTCCTCCCTTCGGGGCCCTTCACTTCAAGAAAGAGATGGAGGGGCTGCAGCAGGTCCAGAGGAGCAGCGAGGCTGGGCAAGGGACTGGAGGGGAAGGCTGATGAGGAGAGGATGAGGGAGCTGGGGGGGTTTAGCCTAGAGGAGACTCAGAGGGACCTTCTCCCTCTCCACAACTCCCTGAGGGGAGGCTGCAGTCACTTGGGGGTCAGGCTCTTCCCCCAGGCACCCAGCACCAGGACGAGAGGGCAGGGCCCGAAGCCGCACCAGGGGAGGGTTAAGTTGGATGTTAGGAAACTCTTCCTTACGGAAAGGATGATCAGAGCCTGGACTGGACTGCCCAGGGCACTGGTGGAGTCCCCGCTCCTGGAGGTGTTGAAGGGCAGCCTGGCTGTGGCCCTCGGTGCCCCTGTCTGGCCGCTGCGGTGATGCTGGGTGCTGGGCTGGGCTGGCTGAGCTCAGGGGGCTTCTCCAGCCTCAGTCATTCTGGGGTTCTGTGATCCTCCAGCTCCCACAACACGTTTTCCATTAAAGCCAAAAATGTATTTCCGACCTCAATAACTGATAATGCACCAAGGGTGAAAACCTGGGCGGGCTGAGGGCAGAAAGTGACGGGGGCTGTGGGTGGAGTGGGTACCAAATCAGAGGTGGCATCTGTTTCAGCAGGGCAGGGGATTGTAGGACTGGATCTAGGGTGCACGGAGTTCCTCGAGACCTGCCCCTTAGAACTCCTACACACTTCCCTGTGTCCCGGCCTGGCTGGGGGTGAACTGAGACAGCCCAGGTGCAGCTTACCTCCGTCAGGATCACCACAAGCATCAGAAGGCTCCTTTGCTCCTCTCACCCCACTGCTGGCCAAAGAGCAAGAAACCATCTTCCTCCACCTGCTTTGCAACCCAGCTTACGCCATCGACTGCTGTGGGAACCTGGCGTGTGCAGGGTGAGCGGCTGCTGCTGCTGCCTGGAGGATTCCTGGAGTAGAAGCCCGGGGTGTGCAGGACGAGAGGCTGATGCTGCCTGGGGGCCTCCTGCAGTCGGCAGGGCTCCCTCAGGAGGAGGTTGCTGTGCTACAGCTGGGCACTTTATCAGGCTGGGTCCAGGGCTAAGCCCTGGCGTGGAGGCAGCAGATAAGCACTGGCTCTCTCCCCCATCCCACTAACACCTAATGTGTTAGCTATTGCCTGGAGACGGCACTGTGCTTTTCCTTAATCTGTCTCTGCTTCAGTCGTGGCAGGAGCTTAGAGCAGCAAGCAGCTCCCTCACCAGCTGGGCACCACTGCCAGTTCCAGCTCTGACAGCCTTTCTTCCCACAGCCGCGTACGGAGGTTTTCCTCGTGCCGGCAGCTCCAACATTCTTCTGTTGCACTCTCTTGTGAGGACTAGCAAAGCACTCACGCACCCCTTCTTTTCTTTAATGTTTAGCAGCTCTCAAGAGGGGACCACCCCAGGGAGGTGGTTGGGCCCCATCCCTGGAGGTGTTCAAGGCCAGGCTGGATGAGGCTCTGATCAGCCTGATCTAGGGTGGGTTGTCCCTGCCTGTGGCAGGGTGGTTGGAATTGGATGACCCTGTGGTCCCTTCCAGCCCTGACTGATTCTACGATTCCATAGTGACTTATGGTGGGGAAGGTCCTTTCATCTTCAGGCCTGTGCTGCAGGTGCTTAGAACTTCTAGAATACAACATGGACGTGTTCCTGCATGACTTGGTCTGGGTGATCCTGCTGTGGCAGGGGGATTGGACTGGATGATCTTTCGAGGTCCCTTCCAATCCCTGATGATTCTATGACCCAGCATGGGTGAGAGGCTCTCATCAGCCACGGGCTCTGATGCCAGCAGCTACTTTGGCTGGGCACACAGATCTTCTGGCAGCCCCAGGAAACTTTGAGGAGAACACTGAACAACCTTTCCTGCAGAAAGACCAAATCAGCTCTACCTGCCCTGGGTTTGTTCCCCGTCCTCTTCCCTCTTCGTGTCTCTTGCTGGTTCATGCAGACAGGCTCGGGCTGCAGCAGCAGGCACCCTCATCTTCGGGCTGCAGACCGTGAGGTGACACGAGCCAGCCGGTGGGCAAGCTGGCTGGGGCAGAATGAGGCTAGGTGTGCAGGCACTCTGAGCCCGGGCTGGCGCGTGGCCTGTAGTGGGCTCACAGGCACAGCTGTGCCATAGGGGCACACACACACACACACACGCAGGGCTGTGCTCTGAAGGGGGGCCAGGTTTCCTCCCTCCCCCCACTCTCCTTCCCCAGGTGTAAATCCATACAGAGAAAACCCTTTCCTGTGATGCTGCCTCCGCCTGCAAGGCGCGCGTGAAGCTGCTTCGGACCAAAACACACAGCTCCACAGGGACCCCACTAATGGCCCCCTGGAGAACCTACCCCCCCCCCCCCCCCCCCAAGGCACCCCGGCTGGGCTGTGCAGAGCTGAGCCACAGAGAGACACCTGAGCTCAGACCTGAGAGACTTGAGGAAGGCGGCAGCTGACTCACTGCGCTGCCCGAGGCAGGGAAGGAGCAGGAACAAGCCCAAGGGACAGCCCTTGCTATCTACAGCCCTTGCTTGGGAGAAGAGTGATGCCCTTCTGCAGCCCTTTGGGAAAGGAGGGAGCTGGAAAGGCAGCTGCTCCTTGCACTTGCCATCGCATTCTTATTCAGAAGGTGGGTGTTGTTTTGACTTGCCCCTGAATCCCGGCTTGGATGCGACAGCCTGCACATGGAGGGAGGGGAGGCACATCAGGAGGGAGGGAGATATAGAAAACGCTTTTAGCCTGGGCTGGGGTTTGGTTACACTCCTACAATTAACCACCATGGCTCCTACGAAAGATCCCAGCTGCTCCGCTCCGCAGCCTGCTCTATCAAGTCTCCTCTCGTGTACACTCAAGACACGCCAAAACTCCCTCCTGTGAGCAAGGGAATACGGAGGTGTAAATCAAATGCATCTGGAAAAGGTGAGCAGAAGAGGAGAGGACAAAAGGAGGACAGACTGCAAAGGAAGGAACACAAAACCGCATCCCTGGGATGATGTACTTGGGTTCCCCTGGGTCAGAAAAAGCTTGTAGGGCCATGTGTGGCGAGACCTTCACACCTGAGCATTAGGTGAGGAGCTCAGGCAATGAGAGGTATCTTGCTGAACAAGCTACAGCCTCGTTTTGTCTTGAACTCAACAACTCTCCCAATAAGCTGTCCTGCTGAACTACTTCGTGTTTGGACCAGGGACCTAGGGCCTCCTCTTTTCTTCCCCAAGCTCCAGTCTTTGGGAACTCACAGAATCACAGGATTATTGAGGCTGGAGAAGCCCTCTGAGCTCAGCCAGCCCAACCTGTGACCTACCACCACACAGCAGCCAGACCAGGGCACCAAGAGCCACAGCCAGGCTGCCCTTCAACACCTCCAGGGATGGCGACTGCACCACTGCCCTGGGCATTCCAGTCCAGGCTCTAATCACCCCTTGCATGAGGAAGGGCTTCCTGACATCCAACCTAACCCTTCCCTGGCAGCTTCAGGCCCTGCCCTCTCGTCCTGGTGCTGGCTGCCTGGGAGAAGAGCCTGACCCCCACCAGACTACAACCTCCCTTGAGGGAGTTGGAGAGAGGGAGAAGGACCCTGCTGAGTCCTTCTTCTTCAGCCTCAACACCCCCAGCTCCCTCAGCCTCTCCTCATCAGACTTTCCCTGCAGTCCCTCTCCCAGCCCCACTGCTCCTCTTGACCTGCTGCAGCCCCTCCATCTCTCTCTTGAAGTGAGGTGGTCTCATCTGCCCCATAATACTATCACACGAGGGAAGGATCAAGAAGACACCAAGGCCCAATGCCCAGCACACTGTACAAGAGAACATCCTTGAGCAGCAGGACCTGCTCCTCACCTCCTTACAGCAGAAGCCCTTACTCGCTCAAGAACTAGCCCATGCTCCTGAGCACAGAGCACACTGAGCCTCTGCACACCCTGGCTTTTCAGACCTGTTGCCTTTTCTCCAGGCCAGCAGAGCCTGGTCCTTGACAAGCAGGACATTTCCTGGTCCTTTGGCAGGTCTGGTTTTGATTTCTGAGACTTTCACACTCTGTGTTTGCCGAGGGTCCTTTCCCACAGGCTGTCACTATCCAAAGCAAGGCAGGGCAGTGGCTTCACGGTTCTGGCACCACCCCCGGGCACACCTTGGCGGTCAGCTGCCCAGTGGGCATGGGCACACACTCTGCTCAGAGTCTGCACCTCTTAAGCCCAGCTCCTCACTCTTTGTTCGTCCACCCATCACTGTTTTTACAGGAGCAACATCCCACCCCTTCACCAATTCGTGCCAGAGGCTCTCCAGTCTCACCAGGTTATTTAGTCTCTTACAATAGGTACCCAGGCAGCTCCAAGTGCCCTCCGCTTCCTGCCAGCCACATCCAGCCACCACATCTGTGCTTCTGGGGTGCGGCTGAGCAGGAATCAGCAAACAGCTCCTGCTGCCTTCCAGCCCTGGCTATCTCTGTGGGCTATTCCCACTTCTTCCCTACTAGCCTGTGTTCTCGTTGCACCCTCACAGGGCTGGAGCTCCACCTGATTTGCAGACACCATTGTCTCCCCTGTCACTCCACGCTGGTGCATTTTTGTTCAGCTCAAAGAGGATTAAGTCACTTCCTTCACCACGGCAGCCCCGTTCCTGGCCTGTGTCTCTTACCTGGGAATGTAGGACAGTGGCAGCAGGGAGAAGCGTTCCATTAAAAGGCTGAGGGATCTGCCATGCAGTCCCACTGCTTCTCCCTCTCCACTAAGCTTTGGCAGGCACTGCTAGGTGACGTTCTGCCAACAATAGCATCACCCCATTGTTTCTGCCTTTGTTAGCAAAGGCAGCTATTAACTTCTCTTTTCAAAATACCGTTAGCTCTTCCCTGCAAAGTTTCTATATTTACCGTGAATCTGACAGCTCTGAAGGTTGTGGCAGGCACTCGTGGGTAGACAGGGAGGCAGATGCTAGCCTGCCATGCAGATGCACTGGGCACAGCGTGGCCACCCTTGCATGGACGCAGAGCAGAGAGAATTGACCCTGCATGGCAAGAAGCAGCTGAAGGACAGGCCATGTGCCTCCCTCTGTCAGTGCTTGCTCTGCTGCTGCGGCCATGAGGAGAAAAGCCTAAAGCCTCAGCAGCAGGACAGCTGGGCTCACAGCAGACCTTGTGGCCACAGCACAAGTCTGCCAGACCACAGCAGTCCCTGTGCCCACAGCACGAGTCTGCCAGACCACAGCAGTCCCTGTGCACACACCACGAGTCTGCCAGACCACAGCAGTCCTCAGCAGGAGAAGCCTAGGCTGTCCCTGCTCTCAGGCAGCCTAGCAGCAGTCAGCTCCCCAGGTGTAGGGCAGGCACCTGGACACAAGCCCATGAACCCAAACTGCCTCTGTGCCCTGTGCCACAGTCTCTCTTGGAGCCTACACAGCTCAGGCCAATGCCAGCAGCACACACCCCAGCAAACTCTGCCCACGCACACCGTGCAGAGTCTGTGCCACTCAGCTCAGGAGGGAGGTCCCCACATCTCAGAGACCAGTGTCATCCAAGTGCTAGCTCCCAAAGAACCCCAACAGCGTGCTCAGGCAATCATTCACCCAGAGTCAATCCTGCAAGTTCAGCAACAACGAGGTCCCTCTGATCTCTGTTCTCAGCCTGCTAGGACAGCACCGATCCAAGCAGACTGCCACACCTCCTCGTAAGGTGTCACCAGCGCTGTACAGGCTCAATGATGGCCAGAGCTGTGCTTCAGCAGCACCTGCCCCACCAAGCTGACTTGTGATCTGCCTCGAAGGGTGAACACAGGTTGCCATCCTCTGCTACAGCACCTGTCAGACGCCACTGGGCACCACATTCTCCCCATAGATGTCTCCTTTGCATCAGGCTAGAACAGCGCAAGGCACAAGCTTTGTCCCTGCAGTAACCAAGATTAGACTATGAATAAGAGGAATTAGCAAAGGGTCAAGCCAGCCAGAGCAAGAGTAATGAACAGAGGCTACAGGGACAGCTGTGTGCGACTGCTCCAGACACAGCAGAGCCAGGGCTGGGTTTGGTTGTGTGACTAAGGAGGCAGAGATGTTAGCAGTGGCCAAGAGCACTCCTGGCCAGGGTGCTGCAAGCCCTTTCATACAGCAAACACAGGGTTCCTCAGCCCTGCGTCCCCACAGTCACACACAAACACAGAAGCGCTGCACTTCCAGCCAACGGCCAGGTCCTGCACTTCACTCACAAAAACCCCCAGTAGCTGCAGGCTGGAGCAGGAGGGGCTGAGCAGCTGCCTGGTGGAAAAGGACCCAGGGTTGTTGGCTGACACCCGGCTGAACAGGAGCCAGAAGGGTGCCCAGGTGGCCAAGAAGGCCAGCAGCATCCTGGCCTGCACCAGGAACGGGGTAGCCAGTAGCAGTAGGGAGGTGATCCTGCCTCTGTAGTTTGCACTCATGAGACCCCACCTTGAGCACTGGGTCCAGTGTCGGCTGCCACAGCATCAGAAGGACATTGAGGGGCTGGAGTGGGACCAGAGAAGGGCAACGAGGCTGGGGAGAGGGCTGCAAAACAGGCCCTGTGGGGAGCGGCTGAGGGAACTGGGGTCATTTAGGGTAGAGGAGAGGAGGCTGAGAGGAGACCTCATTGCTCTCCACAGCTACCTGAAAGGAGGTTGTAGCCAGGCTGGTGCTGGTCCCTTCTCCCAAATGACTAACGATAGGACAAGGGGAAGTGGCGTCAAGTTGTGCCAGGGGAGGTTCAGGTTGGACCTCAGGAAGAAGTTCTTGACTGAGAGAGTGGCTGGGCACTGGCACAGGCTGCCCAGGGAGGTGGTGGCGTCCCCGTCCCCGGAGGGGTTTGAAAACCGAGTAGCTGGAGCCCTTGAGGCCGTGGTGTAGGGGTGAGGGAGCTGCTGGGCTGAGGGCTGGCCTTGCTGATCCTGGAGGTCCTTCCAGCCAGGGCGATTCTATGGTACGATGACAAACTCTCAGCTGGGTACAACCCCCTGGAGCCGTCTGTGTCGCTCCCGCTGGAAAAGGGGAAGCCCCCTGCTCTGAGGTTACCTCGATGCGTGCTGGTGCCTCCAGGCCCAGAAGCCAAAGGCTCTTCCTTGGAGTCTCACACCTGTAATTAACCCCTGGCCCTTGTGGTGGCTTGGCCCTGGCTGGGGCCAAGGGCCCAGCAAAGCCACTCGGCCACTGCCCCTTCTGGACGGGCAGGAAAGGGGATCATAGAATGGTGAGGGACTGGAAGGGACCTCGAAGGCCACCTAGCCCAGTCCTCCCCCTGCCAGAGAGAAAACGTCACGAGGGCAGTTGAATGAAGCAGGGGCGGCGGAGACGCGCGGAGCCAGAGCTAGGCCAGGAGGCCTGTTCCTGCTTCCCTCGGCAGAGGCGCTTCAGCCACCACCCCAGGCAGCAGGGCCTGACACAGGCTGCGGCTGCTCCAAGGGACAAACTGCCACCGGCAAACAGCCCCCTCCTTCCTTCCCTCCTTCCCCTCTATTTTATACCTGGGCTGGTGGCACACCATCTGGAGTCGCCCTTTGGTCAGCCTGGGCTAGCTGGCCCAGCCCGTCCCTCAGCCCTCCTCAACGGGGGGACTGTTAGGACAGAACCCCCCAGCCTCGGTGCTGCGTGAGCCCCGCTCAGCAGCAGCCCCGGCATCGGGGGCTACCAACGGCCCGCAGCTGCCACCGCACACGCACAGAGAGCTCGGGGAGACACAGCCCGGGGCAGATCAGCCGCATCCCAGCCGGGCCAAACACAGCCCCTCTGGGGCACTGGGGTCTGGGCACTCTGGCCTTGGAGCCCGCCGGGAAGTTCCACTAACTCCAAGGGCCCTTTCTGGAGGCGCCGGTTTAGGAAACGAAGGGCTCAGCGAAGCACTGGTACATCACCATCACCATCCTCCTCCTCCCCACATCATCCCCCCGAGTGTCCCTATTTTTAGAACAGTGAAGGGGAGACCAAGCCAAAGCCAACTCCTCGCAGCATCCCCAGCACACGGGTGACGGCAGCAGTCACGGGCCGCTGGCAGCCCGCGGCCTGGGCCGGAGGAGGTGGGGGGTGCCGGTGGTAGCATCTGTCTGTCTTTAAGACAAGCTTTGTCAGAGAAGTCCCATTTCCACCACCCTACCCCCACGGCCAGAAAACGAGACCCACAGATAGAGCTGGAGATAATGGCAGGTTGCCATGGAAATGTGCATGTAGTCTCCCCATTTCCATGGCAACCGAGAGACATACCGCTCTGCTCCTCCGAAGGATGCCAGAGGGAAACGCGCCCTGATTAAAAGAGGGGCGCCGAGCTGGGCTCTAGCCAGCCACAAAGACTCGCGCCACGAGCTCTTAGCGCTCCAGCGGGACGTACTGACTGCACCCATTCCGGGCAGGCTCACACCGACCGCTCTCCGCAGAGCCAGTAACGCTCCACCTCGCTGCCATCCAGCTGCCCCAGTACAGCGCTTCTGTCCACAGCTGGGTGCGAAACCCACCCCAAGTCCGCACGAAACACACCAGTGACGGTCGGTCGAAGGAGGCCACTCTCCCCCTCTACTCTGCACCCGTGAGACCCCACCCGGAGTCCTGGGTCCAATTCTGCAGTCCCCAGCATCAGAAGGACATGGAAGTCCTCAAACAGCTCCGGAGGAGAGCAACTCCAGTGATCAGAAGCCTGGAGCACCTCCCTCCCCTGTGAGGGCAGGCTGAGCAAGCTGGGGCTCAGGGCTTTTTACGCGGGTTCTAGCGAGAGGACAAGGGGAAAGGGTTGCAGTCTTGAAGAGCTGAGGAACTCAGCCAGACTGAGGTTGGCCACGAGGAGCAAACTCCTTGCTGTGAGGGTGGGGAGATGCTGGAGCAGGCTGCCCAAGGCAGCTGTGGCTGCCCCATCCCTGGCAGTGTTGAAGGTCAGGCTGGCTGGGGCCCCAAGTGACCTGCTCTGGTGAAGGTGTCCCTGCCTGTGCAGGGGATTGGAACTAGGTGATCTTTAGGGTCCCCTCCCACCCTGGCCATTCTGTGATTCTATGAACCTAACCCGGGCAGGCATCTGAAAGGAGCAAATCGAGTCACAGCCTAAGCCTGGAAACCACAGAGAGCAAACACAAGCCTCGGACTCCAGCAAGGTATAAACTGCACCCTTAATCCTGCATCCGGCCCCTAACAGCGTTTGGGTCAAGGATTGGTCCTTTTTGAAGGAGAAAAACCCAACCAAACAAAAGGAGCTGAATGGAAAAACCTGACGCCGTACAGGAGGCTGCGCTTTACTCTCAGTGACGCTGGGTCTCACAGAACCACAGTGCTGTTCGTTTTGGAAGGGACTTCTGAAGATCTAGATCATCAAAGCAGGGCTGCCCAGAGAACAGTGCGCAGGGCTGCATGCAGGGGGCATCTCCAGAGCAGGAGACTCCACAGCCTCTCCAGGCAGCCTGTGCCAGGGCTTTGGGACTCACACTGCAAAGAGGTTTATCCTCATCTCTAAATGAAACTCCCTGTGCCAAGCTGGCACAGGGCACAACTGGAAACAGCCTGGCATCATCCTTTCTACAGCCACCCTGCAGATATAGTTACAGAGGTGGGTCAGGTCTCCTCTCAGTCGTCTCCTCTCCAAGCTAAACAATCCCAGCTCTCTCAGCTTTTCCTTGTAAGAGATGCTCCAGGCCCCAAATAATCTTCAGTGCCCTGTGCTGAACTCTCTCCAGTAGCTGCCTGCCTCTCTTGAACTGGACATGACACTGCAGATACGGCCTTCCCAGGGCAGGGCAGAGCAGAGGAGAAGGACCATTCTTTGTCCAGGCTGGCTGAGTTGTGTCGAGCCCTGCTGTATCAGGTTATGCCCTTCTCTGCTGCCAGCCCCTCCACTGTCCATGACACGCTCTGAATGCTGTAGCGTGGGGAGTGCCGACTGAGAGCTTTGGCTGGTGAGCAAGAAAACAGGTAATGAGAACAAAACATCAAAGCTGTGCACATCCTCACACACCCTCCGCACGACCCCAGCTCCTGTGGTGGTCAACAGTGATGAGGAGCCGTACGGCCCTCAGGCAGATGTTGTAGCAGCCCATCTGGAAACACGGCACACGTGCTGGGAACTACCAGGCTCCTTCAGCCAGCCCCAGCCGATGGTGTGGGGATTCTGCCACTCTGGTCTGTACTTGCAGCGGACATCTGAAATGCTTGCAAGGCTGAAGACAGTCTGGATACAAAAGCATCTGCTTTCACAGTGTGGGATGCAGGCAAGAGAAGCCTTCTTTCACACACTTCTATCTTGCTGTGATTGCCTCCTCCACCGCTCAGCAATTCCTCCCCCAGGCACTGGATTCAGGCAAGCCCTGAGGTGGCAGGGAATGACACTCCTGTGTGGAAGAAGCAGAAAGCCGAACGGGTATCATCTGGAGCCTCTGGGCTCCTCACCCACCCCTGGTTGTCTTCCTGACCCACTCAACAGCTCTGTGCAGACATACAATTTCACAAGGGAGAGGTGAAATTTTGCAGATGAAGATTCGAGGGTAAGAGGACCAGTTTCACTCCCAAAATCCACCCCAGGCTGGCCCTGCCTTACAGAAAACCACTGAGCCCCAAGCACTCTTTGTAGCCAGTAACAGCACAAAGAAGCCCACTGGTGTGAGCACAGTGCTGTCACGCACACCCCTTATGCACCACAAGAAAAGAGGCATCACAAAAAGCTGGTTTTTTACCACCACTGCCTGGCTGGAAGCCTGGAAGAAGAGCCCACGGTTAACACACCACAGTAGATACCTAATTGGGGAAACAGAGCCAAACTCACAGGCTGAGGATGTGCTGGTCATCTCTTAACAAGTCCCTGCAGGGTTCCAACAAGCCCTCACCAAGGTGAGGATTTCTACTTCTGTTTCTATTTTCTAGTCTTTTAACTTTTCTACCTGCCTGTGACACTAATGATTGAGCCCCTGTTCCCTTCAAGTCTCACATTAATGCAAGCTTCCATAAATATCTCCCCTGATCATTCTTCCCTTGTCAGGTGGGCAAACTGCAAGAATCCTCCTTTTACACGTGGGAGCAGAGAAGTATTTTCCACCGCAGCTTCTCCTTTGCCACGAAGTGAAGGCAGCTCTGTACTTCTACTGTTTCTCAGTGGTTCAGTCCAAGGACTCTCACTCAGCTCCATACTACGAACCCCTCACAGTCCAGGCAGAAATAAACCACCCACTTAATCCCCTGTACCCTTCTCCTGGCACCTCTAGTCTCACCCCACGACCTACAGTGTGGTGATTATCTTTGACCCTGAAGGCTGTTCAGTGTGTGAACCTTGACATCGAGGCTTTTCCTTCTGTAGGAGCCAGAAGCCAGCCTTTCCAGCCTGCAAGGCTGAAATTCACCAAGGTCACCTTCAACCCCCTGTGCTGCCATGACCTGCTTTGCTGACTTCCTAGCACAGAGTGTTTTCCACTTCCGCGATGCTCCCAAACTTCCAAGAGTCAAGGAGGCCTCGAGAGGTGTCAGACAGCCCTCTGCTCCCATTTCCTTCTGGGAACTGGAAAACTGGTGGCTTTGGCCAGTATATTACAGCTGCTTCCAGAACCAGGCCTAGCAATCTGTGGAACATAGAACCATTAGGGTTGCAAGAGGCATTCCTTCTGCCCATGGCAGTGCACAGCAGCCGTCTCAGAAGCTGTTCATCCCCCAGCAGTGATGCTGCAGGGTTGGAAACACAGGTTTGGGGACACGCCAGCTGCTGGCTTTTCCCTGCGACAGTGACGGTTTCTCCATGGCCTGTCAACTGCTGATAGCAGCGGCAGCCTCGCGCTGAGGAGCACAAGTCCCACCACAATAAACTCCATGCTCTTGTCTATGGTTGGGTTTAGAAAGAGGTGAAAACGGGTCATGGCTTCTGCAGATGTTTTAGTGATGTTGAAGGCACAATCAGCAGAAAGCTGGTGTCTTGGGAAAGCCCTAATCCCACAGCTTTGGTGAGCCTCACAGATAGATCCTGGCTGCTGGTTGAGCTGGGTCAGTGAGGGCTGCAAATATCTGACAGGTTCATAGAATCATTAAGGTTGGAAGGCACCTCCACGATCACCAAGGCCAGCCCTCAGCCCAAAAGCTCCCGAACCCCTAGACCATGGTCTCAAGTGCTCCAGCTACTCGGTTTTCAAACCCCTCCGGGGACGGGGACGCCACCACCTCCCTGGGCAGCCTGTTCCAGTGCCCAACCACTCTCAGTCAAGACCTTTTTCCTAAGGTCCAATCTAAACCTCCCCTGGCACAACTTGAGGCCATTTCCCCTCATCCCATCATTAGTAATTTGGGAAAAGAGCCCAGCACCAGCCTCGCTACAACCTCCTTTTAGGTAGCTGTAGAGAACAAGGTCTCCTCTCAGTCTCTTCTAGACTAAAAAACACCAGTTCCCTCAGCTGCTCCCCACAGGGCCTGTTTTTCACACCCCTCCTCAGCCTTGTTCCCCTTCTCTGGTCCCACACCATCACTTCAATATCCTTCTGATACTTGGTGCCCAAAACTGGACCCAGTCCTCAAGGTGCAGTCTCATGAGAGCAGAGCCCAGGGGCAGGATCACCTCCCTACTGCTGCTGGCCATATTATTCCTGATCCAAGCTAGGATCCTGCTGGTCTTTGTGGCCACCTGGGCACCGTGCTGGCTCCTGTTCAGCCGGCTGTCAACCAACAGCCTCAAGTCCTTTTCCACCAGGCAACTCTCCAGCCACTCTTCCCCTGGAGTAGCCTGGAGCTACAGGGGGTTGTTGTGACTGAAGTGCAGGACCCTGCACCTCTCCACGGCTGGAACCCCTCCAGCTCCTTGCATCTCTTTGACCTAGAGAGCACACTGCTGCAATACCAGAACAACTCTGCTCCAAAACAGGCAGCTGCAAAGAAGCTTTTGCTTCTGCCCCGGTCCTGCACTTACCAGATCATGCTTCATGCGAGAGGAGTCCCAACGCCTGCGAACCTGCAGCACTACTCCCGAGGAATAAGGGGTCCATCTAGTGCAAGTCCAGCAGTACTGCCAGAGCCGCAGGCAGAGGAAGCCACACATGCAAAAGCGTTTCTTTCAGCCGCCAAAGCCCCATCCTCTGTGTAGTCCCTGGGAGAGAGAGGCAGATTCTCTGGAAGGGGTGGCACTCCACATGGAGAGCCCTTGCTCGATTTACTTCCCTCGGTGCAGAGTAAGTGAAGGCAAGCGGAATTTGGCCGAGCTGACCAGCCATGACACATGTGCACTTGCTAAGAGCAGTAACCCAAGATGAACGCTGTATGATCACAGGGGCTGAAGATTTTAGTTCAGCGAAAAAAGGTTTTCTACCTCCCCAACACCACTGCTGCATTTTTATTTCCTATAAAAGATCCCAAATGAGAATTGACTGGGGTCAGACCATGTAGAATTGATCGGGAAAGGATCTTGTTCAGAAAGCAACTCCTCCCATCTGCTTTCATTGCTCCATTAGACCAGCTGAAAGAAACTTGAGTTTAGCTAATGTCTTCTACCTACAAAAACTTTTGGGTCTTAGCTTTTTCAAAAGCAGTTCTGGCTGACAGCGCAGGCAAGACCTGAGCAGGGCAGAAAGATCCTGTAAGGATTTATACCAGTCTTTTAATCACGTCCTTCTGCTCTCTTCTACAAAATGGAGCGGCGATCCAGCTCCCTCTGAACTAGGCAGAACTTGCTGACTGCAGGAAAGACAAATGAAAACCAAAGGAGCTGCTGCTCCAAATCCCATCCATATCCCCCATGAGACAAAGTCAGTCCAGTTCACACGTGAACTCCTATAGTATCTGTGGACGAAACAGAAACTAGTTGGCCATCAGCTCTTCAAGCACTAGAAATCAATAGGCAAATCAGGGTTGTACCAATGCATCGCTCCTTAGTTTAGAAAAGCTTTGTGCCAAACATGTCTGTGGCACAGCGTTTTCAACAGCTTGTGGATTCAGTTTCCTTGAAACCAAAGGCATGCAGCGCTCCCACAGGTCCACGAAAGACCCAAGTCACAGACCACTTGATTATGATCAGAAATAACATGAGAGAGGAAAAACTTATAGCTTCCTCTCCTTTCACCCAGAGACAGGTGAATCACTGTGACTTCAGAAGATCCCTAGTGGCAGATGAAAAACTAGAGGAAGTAACTTCTCAAATTATGTTAGTCTGGAAAACCTCTAGATTTACCATCCCATTGGGTTTACACAGTAATTTCATTCTTGCATCAAACCAGGAACAAATTAGAGACCAAATAGTGAAGGAAATTATCACAGAACATTAGGGATCGAAAGGGACCTTGAAAGATCATCCAGTAAAATCCCCCTGCCACAGCAGGGTCGCCTAGATCAAGTCACATCGGGACATATCCAGGTGGGTTTTAAACATCTCCAGAAAAGGAGACTCCACAACCCCCACGGGCAGCCCCTTCCAGTGCCCTGTCACCTTCACTGGGAAGAATTTTCTTCTCATATTGATGTAGAACCTCCTACATTGCAGTTTACACCCACTGCCCCTTGTCCTATCACTAGATGATGCTGGAAAAGATGGAAAAGGTTCTCAAACAACTAAGATTTGAGGATACTTAAAATGTAAACCAGATCTTCCTCTGCCTGCATCATCTCAACTTCCCTTCCTGTTGACAAGGGAAATTAGCAGACAAACTCACGAGTCCGTGAAGTTCCAAGGCAGGACTTCCAAAATAGAAGGCAGGAATAAGTTAAAATAGCACTGGGGGATGGAGAGTTGTGTATTTTATTTATCTATACACACACATATATTTATTTCTCAAAATAAAATAAATAAGCTATTAATTCTTCCCACCTCAATTTTATATCTTCAACTTACCCTGAACAAGTGAAAACTTTCATCTTAGGGACTGACAGCAAAACCACTGTAGTGCCCTGGGACCAAGAAAAACCTGCTGGGTAAAAGAACAGCAAAGTATCTGGAAAAGCCCCCTGTGAGTTGGGGAAGGGGGAGCCAGCAACACTGCGAGGTATACAGGAGAGAGACTCCCAGTCTCGTTCAGCTGGAAGACAAGGGATAAGCAACAGTACCCTAAAAGAATCCCAACTCTACCCCCGTGGGACTGCACAAACAATACCAACAAATCTCAAAGACTTTCTTTTTTAAGAAAGAACTTTAAATAAACACACACAAACACAGCCGTCTCTTGCAGAGAGAAGCAGCTGAATGAGTCCATATTCAGGACAAGGCAGGACAGGTGAGTCAGCACCACCAGGCCGCTGTTTCACAAGGTGCTGCAGATGTTCCATTATATGTGCTCATGGCTACTTCATGTTTCTGAAGGGAAAGCCAAGGAGTCTTGAAAACACGCTCAGCGCAGACACACACACACACACACAGCTGAAGCCAAGTGCAACAGCTGCGTTACAGGGTCAAGTTGATGAGAGGGAGAAGCCAGACAAAGAACAAGCAAAACCCCTCCGAAGACTGCCAGGAAGTGTCTGCAGACAGCAACCATCCATGGGAAGTCCAATCAGATTTTGATGGAGAAGGAGGTCCCACATGAGCAGCCCTTCTCTGCCTGGGGGTTGCTCACCACCTGGAAGGAACTGCGAATCAGCTCCTGGCTGAAGTCTACCACGGAACCTTTCACGAAGGCCAAGCTGTCCACATCCACAACCACACAGGCACCACCTTGTTCAAACACCCTACAGAGAGACAACATATTTAACCATTAACTGCTGTACATGTGATGGAGAAGCTTAGGCTGAGCACCCTTCTTATCTCAGAATCACAGAATTATTGAGGCTAGAAAAGCCCCCAGAGCTCATTCAGCCCAGCCCATGACCTCACATCACCACAGAGACCACACCAGGGCACTAAGAGCCACAGCCAGGCTGTCCTTAAAACACCTCCAGTGTCTGATTACCCTTTCCATGAGGAAGGGCTTCCTAACATCCAACCTAACCCTCCCCTGGTAGCTTCAGGCCCTGCCCTCTCATCCTGGCTTTGGTTGCCTGGGAGAAGAGCCCAACCCGCACCTGACTGCAACCTCCCTTCAGAGAGTTGTAGAAAGAGAGAGAAGGTTCCCCATGAGTCTCCTCTAGGCTAAACACCCCCAGCTCCCTCCTCATCAGACTTTCCTTCCAGTCCCTTCCCCAGTGTCATTGCTCCTCTGGACCTGTGCCAGCTCCTCAAAATCTTTCTTGAAGTGAGGGCCCCAGAACTGCCTCTAGTATTTGAGGGGAAGCCTCACCAGTGCCCAGTACAAAGGGATGTCACAGGCTTTTCTCCTTGAGGGTGAGACGCTATCACGTCATGCACACCCTTCTTGGCACCTTGGCAAAGAACTACCACACCTGACCACCACTACACCCCTTTACCCTTGCCTGTCATCAGGACCGATCACTGTGTCCAAGGAGAACTTGTACTGGAATCCAGAGCAGCCACCTCCTTCCACCTGCAGCCTGAGAAACTCAGAGCCTTCTTTGATCTCCAGCAGCCTCTGTAAAGAAAAGGGAAGAGGACTACAGGCCCTTCTGCACAAACCAGCAAACGCTCGAACGCCGGCCCCTTGCGGCCAAGGCAAACCAGACAGTTTGGAAGCCCCTCTCGGGGCGGGGGAGGCCGCTACCTTCACGCAGCTCTCGCTGAGGACGATCTGGCCATCACTGCGGTCGCTGTCTGTCGGTGACGACGATGCCCACCGCAGCGGGCGGCCAGTAGCCCCGACGGAGCCCGGCGGCGCCCTCGGCAGCGCTCGGCCGCGGCACGGCGGGACGGAGCACCAGCTGCCCGGGAACAAGGGCGGCAACGGAAGGCCTCAGCGGGGACCTGGCCGCGGGACAGCGCTCGGCCCGGCCCCGTCCCCATCCCCCGCCCTTCGCTCACCTCCGGGCTCCGCGCCCCGCTCCAGCGGCCGGCCGTGGGAGATGGTA
>JAOXOE010053544.1:0-34202 GCA_028565055.1 Phoeniculus purpureus | reverse complement strand
GGGGGTGGGCGGTTTGCTTTTAATTTTTTTGGTGTCGGTTTTGTTTGGTTTTTGTTTTGGTCTGTATTTACAGGTTGCCGGAAGGGCCCACCGGGGGCCGGCGCGGGGGGGCGGGCGCGGGGCGGGTGGGGAGGTGGCCGCGGGGACCGGTGGTCCCGGCGCCGGGCGGGCTCTGCTGGGCTCTGGGGTTATTTAAAAGAGCGAGAGGAGAGCAAGGGCAAAGTGATGCAATCCTTAAAGCATGGCTGGGAATGCTGTGTACATGATGCAATCTCGTGTAACTGTCAGTCATGAATTGAGTAATCTGTTAAAGATGTTCCTACAGTTTTTTTATTATAAAGAATAATCTATTTCTATAAGAAAATACATATGTATATTTTGGGATCTATGCATTCTTGCTACATTTGAAGCATTAATGAACGATTTTAATAAACTTTATGACTAGGTTAAAAAAGTAGCTTGTGTTGTTTTGAAGGCACGTTTAAAGGTAGATTGAACACAGGGCTGAAGTTCTGGCAGGATCTGGCTAAGTGCTGCAATCAGGGATCAGGATTTTTGTTGGTGTTTCGGCTTTTGCTGTGACTCAGAGAAAGAAAAAAAAAACCAACAACAAACCGAAAGCCCCAAGAGAAATCTAGTGAAGAGCAGAGCTGGAAACTTCAGCCAGTTCTTGTTGCCTCATTTTATTTCCTCTAATCATTTGCTTTAGCTGCCGCTGGGGTGTTGTTTGGGGAGGAGGTGTTTGTTTTGGGGTTTTTTTTTTTGCACTTCTTGCTGTTTTGAACGTGTAGAGCAAGATGTGCTATCCAAACTATGACAAATTGTTGGCAGAGGCCGAGAGGGAGGAGGAAAAAGTAAGGGAGGAAGCTTGAAATGAGGTTTTGTTTCTTTCTTTCCACAGTTTCTGTTCTCTAAGTTATGATTCAGCACTTCTTATGTTTGTAGTTTACAGGAATAAACATGAGAAAGTAGCATTCTGTTGGATGTCGGTAATTTCCATCATTGCTCAGGAAGCTCTCATGAAATGCAGCCAGGTGAGAGGCACATAAACCGCTCCCTTACGTTTTGTTGTGGTATGTTTTGCTAAAAGCTGTAGGCAGCATTTCTTTGCAGAGAGGTGTTTGCTTCTGTGTGCATGTGTATCTGCTGGGGGCAAGCAACAAGTAAGTGGGAGTGGGGGGGTGGCAGAGAAGGAGGAAGTTCATGGCAGGCTCTCCTGCCAATGCAACAAAGGCTCTCAGGTTGTGTTACTCCCTTCGTGTCCCCCCCCCCCCCCCAGCCCCATAGCTGCTGGGCTGAGGTCTGTAAGAAGTTAAGAAGTTCACAGACTCAAGCTGTTATGTGGAGGGAGCTGGGCAAATGATCAGATCTTACTCAGCATTTTCCATTTTCCTGTTAGGCCATATCTGAGCATGAACTTTTAAGATTCAGACTTCTAGGGCTGCATAAAAGAAACTCCTTGATCATCTGTGCCCTGTTTGACAGCTGAACCCAGAGGGGGTTTTCAGTGTCAAGACAGTGAACTTGAATTTGGTGCTATAGATTCTAATACAAATGGGATACAAAAAGACAGATTTCAGTGGTTTTTTTTCCTAGCATGTTTTCTCCTGAAAGAACTGGTTTGTTTTTCTCCTGAAAGAAGTGGTTCGTTTTTTTGAAACTGAAGATCATAGCTCCGGTTGGTGAACTGACCAGAGCTGTTGCTGAAAGTTTGTTCCGCATTTCCTGCTCCTTAACTGCCTCTATAGCTCCTTCTAGGAGCTGGGCAGTAGTAAGCAGTGGAGTGTTAGTCCTGAGACAGATTTCCCCTGTTTGCTTTTTATTTTGTACAGTGCAGTTAAGTTGTTTTGGTGAGACCCTAAGAATAGCTGTTCTTGGGTGAGCTAGCTCCGGCACCAGCATGACTCAAGTTCTTGCAGGCAAGATAGACGTTAGATCTTGTCTTGACTGTCTCTCGTGAGGGTGATTACTCCAGCCTCCTGTGGCTGTTTATTCTACTATTCTTCTAGTTACGAAACTTATCCACATCATTAGATCCTATTTTCTTGTTGTGCTGTAGGCCATACAATGTTACCCAAACTCAGAGCAGTGTTCTCAGTCAGAATCTAGTGCTGCTGAGGCTGGAACTGCTGGAAGACTGAAGCTGTCCTCAGATGCATCTTTCTCTTTTTTTCTTTATAAATGACAAAGATTCCAACAAAAGTTCAGTTTGTGGGGGCTGGAAAGCAGGGTAGATTGCACGATAAGATGTACTAAAGGTATTTATGTTTGTTTAAAGAATAGTCCAGTTTTGGAGACAGAGCTCTGCCGGGCATGAATGCACTAATCCCTGTCTTTAAAATCTGCCTGGCACAGTTCAGGAGGGTGAGCGCGGTGTGGCTGCACTTTAAAGAATTTTTGAATTACTGCTGTAATTCTAGTGTATCTTCTATTTAGGATTAGAGGAGGAAAGAAATGCAGCAATGAAGTTTTGTAAGGAAGCTGCCGTTACAGGCAGGAAAATTGAGGACGTAAATGCACCGATTTTACGCCAGTCTCAGAATCTGTGAGTGTCAGGAAGTGAATCCCCAATTCCTTCATTATCTTGTATCACCTACATAACATTGAGGAGCTTTTTAGCTCCATGTTAAATGCATGGAAGTGTCATGAAATACCCAGCTTTATAAAGGAGTGTATGGAAAAGCCCCTGAAATTGTGTCCTAGAAAAAAGTCTCTGGGGAAAAAAAAATAGTTTGGAAATGAATCTGAGAAAACTCCAAGCAGTAAATTAGACAAGTTTTCCAATACATTTTTCTAATCACAGTGTGGGGGGAACTGGAAAATCCCTGTCCAAACAGTGGCTCAGCTCCACATATTGATACAGATTCCCATAACAAGCAGGACTGTTGACTGAGGGTAGTACTTGGGATGTCTTCTGATTGTCAGCGTCTCTTGAGCTTCATTTCCTAAAGCAACTCAGTACAGCTTGTGGTGAGACCTTGCAGCCTATTTGCAGGCAAACTAGGCATAGTGAAGGCACGCACTTACTAGTCTGTTTGAGTTTTGGGGAAGTTTATAAACAGAATTTTGTTTGGGCTTTTTTTTTTCCTCTTTTCAAATATTTATTTCGTTGACTGAATCATAGGGTCTTTTTGATTATTGCTACAACAACAGCATTTCTTCCTGCATAGAAAGAAGTAAGATCAAATTGGTAGCGCTGACATCCCCATTCCAAACCAGCTGGCGGGGTTTGATTATTTGCTGGGTGTTTGAATTCAGTTTTGTTTAGTTCTGCAAAAGTGATCACATGTGTAATCTCAAACCAAAACATTTTAGAATAGAATAGAATTTTGTTAGCAGTTCTTCTGTCTATAACAGCAATTATTCCTCTTTGGTTATCTGCCCAAAGCATGTATAACCCCATGCAGCTCTGATGCTGGGGCATTGCTTTCACACTTTTCCCACTGCCTTCCATGTTGGATCTTGGAAGATGCAGGAGAATTAATAATGTTTCTATGCTAATTGTTTCTCCTCTATCAAATAAAATCACTCAAATTGCACACATGCACCAAAGGGCTATTGGGTGGGATTTGCTTTGGTTTTTTTAATCTCATTGAGATTCTGCAATAGCTTTCAGATACCGAAATTACAACCTGGAAAAAGCTTTGTGCACAGTGTTTGCCTATAGAATCTTCTCACTAGAATAACTGTCATTGATGTGGATATATAGAAAAACATCAAGTTACTCTCATACTAGCTGTTTTTTAAGCAATGTTTCATTAGCTGTCACCAGAATAAAAGTCAATGCAACTCAGTATCTGCTTTAATAAAGAGAAAACATGTGTATGAGGCCAAATTACACATCTTGTTTGGTTATTTATAGTGGTATCACTTGAATGACAGAATCATAGAATCATTAGGGATTGGAAGGGACCCTGAAAGATCATCTAGTGCAATCCCCAGCTAGACCAAGATTCAATAAGCGTTGTCTTGCATTTTCCTGTCATTCATGTCAGCACAAAGTCAGTCTAAAACACCATCGGACTGGAATGGTAGTGTTCTGCATTCTGGTTGTACTGGATAGAAGTCATTGGTGGATGTTGAATAAGGTTGAATTTAGTTCTAACTCTTGGTGCTACCAATTGCCAATGCAAAGAAATATTTGACTGTCCTGTTAGCCTAAGTCTACACAAGTGCTCAACAGCCAGAATTTTAGGGCAAACCTCAAATACTAATGAAGGAAAATGTCAGCCTTTTGCATATATGTTAAATGGGCCCCAATACATTCGTCAGGAAATCCAAGCAAATTTAGGAATATAGTTAACATAAATAAACTGTTCAAAATTCTGAACACTTTTTAAAATCAATCAATAAAGTAAAAATAGACTTAAGTTAATGGTTGGATTCGGTGGTTGTAAAGGTTTTTTCCAACCTAAACAATTCTCTGTGGCCAAAACTCTCCATTATGTAGGTGAGGGAATTAGTTCTCTTGTGAGACACTGACCAAACAAATGAAATCATTACAAGAGTTAAGTTCTGTTTAAGTCTTTGCTGGGACCCAAAAACATAGTCTGAGAACTTAATGTGCGCAACACAAAGCTAAGCTTTGGTAGAAACTCTGCACTTGGATAATACCTGGAGGTTTTCTGAGGTTCCAGATTCTTTCACGTGAACTGAGGCTGTTTTGCCCCATACTGGGCAGATGAGTAGCACAATCTGTGTTGCGTATGTAAACACCTAAAAAGATTAGATACAGCTCTGGGTTGATATCAGGGTCATGTGACATTTATGGTGCAGTGCAAAACTACATGAAACTCGAGAATTTCTCTTTGAGATGATCCTGGAAGCAGCACCCACTGTGGGGTCTGGTGCTAGGTGACAGCTCTCGAGTTCAGCATAGCCATAACTCTGATGTGCTTGGTCTGATGTGTTGGCACCTCCATTGGAAACCCAAATGCCTTTCATGATCATTTTTGCATCTGCTAAAGTGTTCAAATGATTTGACTAAGAAGCTTTCTTCCCCTTCTGGAAATGGTGGTAGTTGGATCTGCCTGGCTGTGAAAAACAATAGGGCTAGGATTCAAAATGAGGATAAAAGGGTTAATCATTGATGAAGCTCATTGATTTGCATTTACAAGAAGGACACATTTAGTTCCAAACCTTCTGACTGGTTGCCACAATTTCACAGAGCGGCACCAAATTCAACCCTTATTTGTTTTAAAATGTTCACAACTTGCTATTAAAATAATTAATATAATTATTAATATAATAAATAAATTCCAGTGTTATTTTTTAGCTATTTAAGAGCTAAGGAAGACTTGTTCCACATCCAGCTCTTCCTTTGCCCTGTCCTATTTGCTTTTGCCTCTGGGATTCCTGTATCACACATCACATAACTATCAAAGCACTTTCTCAGAGTATTTAAGTCAGAGGGTTTTGTTAGGTCTCATAATTTCATAAGATTTGCAGAATCAGTCATCTAAGAATTTACCCTATAGATGTGCTGGCTTGGCCAGCAGACCTGGTTTCGATGGGCTCCAAAGCAGACACCACATATATCGTGGCAGACAGAGCTAAATACTGAATTTCTGATAGAGGTGGCAAGATGCCACAGTCCCAGTCCCCATGCTAACCAGGCACAACGGCTTGTTTGTTGTCTATAAATACCCTGAGTTTGCTTCTATATTGCAACAGCAGTTCATTAAAGCCCGCAGTAAGTAGCAAATTGATGTTGAGAAATTAGAGTAACAGCAATCTGTGTCTCACTCGAACAATGCAAAACTGCCTGCACCACCTCATCTGCTGGGTCCCCCCTGTCAGCTCACCTGGGGCATGGCTCCACAACAGTCGTGCGCTGTTTTCTCTATGACAAGCGGAGGAGCTTTGGTTTTAGAAATGAATGCCATGGGAAAATATTTCTGTGCAACATGATGAAACAATTACTTGGCTGAATTCAGGAAGGGAATCGCAAGAACAAGAGAAAGTGCCTGGAGCCGGTTTGCGAAGCAGAAGGAGAGTGGTGGTGGCTGCTAGCAGAAACATTGTTTTGCTGATTTCCCCAGCCTCTGCCATCTAGGCAATAACTCAGGGTGGGTGTTTCTGTCTGTGGTTCGCCATGGTATCTGGGCTAGGTGTCTTACTGGAAATGGTAGAATACAGGTTCTGTCTCTGTTGGGTTTTTGAAATACAAAAGGGTGGAAAACGACATTCTGACATCACTTATTAAGAAAGCTAAGCATGTCTAACATTTAAAAGTACAAGGAGCAAAATAAAATCTGGGGTAAGTTGGCACAATAAGATGAGTAGAATTACAAAAGCAGGAGTAACTGTCAAGGAGTTTAGTTGCTTAAAGAAATGTGGGCTGGACTATAGCCCCTTACGCTTGCCTTTAACACACAAGCCAGCCCTCGTGCCAGCCCTGTGAAGACTGATAACATCTGAGGAGGACTGCTGTCCTGCTGTTGAATTATTGATGAACCACTCATGGTGGTGGAAAACATTTGTGCGCTTATAATTTAAGAATAGTGCTGATCTCTGGGTTGAGTCCCCAAAGGAGCAGAACAGGAGGCAGAAGGCCCTTGTGTGTGACTTTAGCTATTGGGTGCACAGTGTCTTTAATCACTTGGAAAGCAAATTACAAAAAGACAGAGCTCATGAGGATAGAACAGTGACAGAAATCAGGATGCAGGGGATAAATACCGAGCTTTGAAACAAAAGAGACAGTCTACGGTCACAGCTCTTTCAGCAGTTTATTGTACATCTTTAGATTACCTGTTAGCCCCTAAATAGAATAACAGAAGCTGTACATGCATTGCTAGTTATAAGGGCAGTTGCCATAGCTGCAGGTTGCCCATTACACATTTAGATCCTGATCTTACATATGGGCTTTGTTTTATACATGTAGCTGCAGTGATTTCTGTGGAACTCTTATTACTTGCATGAGTAATGATAAATGCATGGATCCATATTTACATGGATGTATTTACATGGATCTGTATATACATGGATTTGAGATCACAGTGTCTCTGGGAACATTTCTGAGCCTTGCTCAGTTTTACAGCCCAGGCCCTGGCAAAATCTGAGCCCTTCAATTTAATGTGTTTTCAAATTCAAGAGAACTACCCATGTACCTGGGCTGATGGGCCTGACCCTTCCTGTACAAAAGGAGATGACAGTGGCTTCAGCAGTTTTGCATTTCCTAGGTGTAAGAATCACAGAACCACAGAACATCAGGGACTGGAAGGGACCTCGAAAGATTATCTAGTCCAATCCCCCTGTCACAGCAGGATCACCTAGACCAAGTTGCATAGGAACATATCCAGGCGAGTTTTAGACATCTCTAGAGAAGGAGACTCCACAAGCCCCCTGGGCAGCCACAGCAAACCATCCGACCATGGGATATTGCCTATGCTCTAAGAGCTGTCATTGGGTCCCAGTTCAACGAAGTACATTAGTGCATTTCTCCCTGAGCAGAAGCAAAGCAGTGCTGAACACTAAGCTTCAAAGTTTTGGATGTGCCAAGTGCTCTGCTGAAACACATCCTTTCTCGGCTGCAGCTGCCTTGCCGCTGGATACTGCTGTGATGCTGCTGTGGCACAAGCAGAAGTCCTGGGAAGGAAAACATGATTGAAAAATCTGTCTGTTTGGAAACATGGTGAGTGAGATGCACTCAGACAGGCCAGAGGAACCCTGATTTCCTCCCGGTGCACTGAAGGAGCCCATCCAGTTTGTATGTTGGCCAGGTCTGGCAAGCCACAGCTTCAGTGCATGGCTTTAGTATCTGGCTGCTCATCAAAGGATTCTTAAGCAATAACCTACTCCACATCAGCAGGAGCTACTGCCAAGAACCATGGACTTCCATAGGCTGGAAGACAACTGATAAAGCAGATCCTGAGAAAAGCAGTGATGCCTGCATTGGGCAATCTGAGTGCTACCAATGGCTACTGGAAAATGTTATTTTAACTCTGCAGTTGCATAAGCCCAGTTTGCTACAGGCTCACAGTGACAGGCTGTTTGTACAGGGCTTGAGTTTTGTTTTTTTTAGAAACCATTTTATTTAGACAACCAGATGCTCCCACTTTACAGGGAAAACCACTACTCCTTGGTAGTTCTTCCTGTGTTGGTAGGCAGTTCTGCTTTAGCGGGGGGGGAGGTTGGATTTGATGATCTCTTGAGGTCCCTTCCAGCTCTGATGATTCCATGATTCTGTGACAACAAGCATGGATAACAATAACAGGATCTCTTGTGCCTTCTCCAGAATGAGCTTCTGTGGAGTTTGGCTTGTGAAGGTCGGGGCACTCAGATTCTGTGTGAATGACACAGTAAAACCTCTTGTAGTACAGCCTCGAGTCTGGCTGTAGGACACACAGCTCTCAAGCGAGGCTAACAGACCAGAGAGGGATTCGCAAAAAGGACAAGGCAGCAGATCTCTCTATGGTGAGGAGGCCAGAGAAGAGGGAAGCGATACCAAAGAGCACATAGTTCTGGGAAGGCTATTGCAAGCTGTGGCAGTGATGGGAACTGTTTCCAACAGACAGGCTAGGGGCAATGAACTGTTTTCCCACTGACCCTATGGTAACATGAAGTGAAAATTCCACTCTAGTGTTTTCTGCCAAGTCCTTAAAGGCAAAACCTTGGCAAATGGCTCCTGCTTTTGCATTAATTCACTAGCAGGTGCTCTTCTGCACGAGCCCTACAAGAGCTTTATTATCAGAGGTACATGAACTATTAAACAGCCATAAGCTTAACCTGGTATTTACTGTAGGATAGGACTGTGCCTTTTTATTGAGCAGAGAGAGGGAACTCCCTTCTCAGCCCTCCAGGTGGTCCCTTCAGGGCAGGGTTGAGGCACATTGGTGAGAAGGGGTGGGGTTGGGTGGGAGAGGCTTTCATTGCTGCCCTACCTGTTCTGGGCATAAATTGAAATGATCAGTCTCTAAATCCTGCCAGTTAGGCATGCTTTACTGGCACTGGAGTCAGTTTACTATGCAAGGTAAAACTACAGTGTTTCCCTTTTCCTTTTTTTATTGACAACAACAACAAAAAAGCAAAATCCTTCTTCAACACATTTGACTCCAAGAGCGGGGGTATCGGGTCAGCACTGCCTGACTCAGTCCAGACAGGTGTGAGCAGAGCAGCATTCTGCAGCACAGAAGAGCCCGTGGACAAACACTTCCCGACACGCTTGTGTACCCCCTTACAGCAGTGGCTGTTAGGGAGCTGTGGAGTGGGGCTGGAAGAAGCAGTCTGCAGCCCATCCTCTCCTCTGCACTAATTCCACTTCAGCATTCAAGGTGGTATTAGAAGTGAAAAAAAGATAGAGGTAACCCTTTCCTAGACTCTGTCTGCCAACAAAGCTCCACCTGCTTGGGAAGCAAAAATGAGATGCTTTTTACAAGAGTATGAAAGCATTAATCAAGGTAGTATCTGTGCTCCCAACTTAGTACCTTCCTAACCTGATCAACGGATTCTTGTAATGAAAAGGCAATATGGACCTCTTGACTCTATTACTTCCTTTTTTCCACACTGTTCTGTTTTTCACACATTTCTCCCACTCTGAGGGTTATCTTGGTTACTGCAAAGGCCAGAAATGATAGGGTTTGCTTTATTCCTTATATAAAAGCTGTCTTTGCAGAATGTGTGCCTGTGAAAATCCAGGTATGGTGGTGTGCTGCCACGCAAAAGCACAAGCCGGCTTCTTCCTCGTCTGCACTCCAAGAAGATGGGCAAGGACCATCTTCCAGCAGCCCTGTACTCCTTTCTGGTGAACCATTCTCACCACTGAAACATGCAGTTTCTCTGTTGGTCCAAAATAACCATTTCTGATCTCAGCATTTGAGGTCTTTGTGACTTGTTTGCTTCAAACCAGACTTTGTTTTGAGAAGGGTCTGTCGTTGGCACTTGGTATGTGGAAGGTTTTCTTAGGAGGAGAAGAGAACAAATGAGAAAATCAATTATCCTTGTAAAAAACATTCAATATTGCATAAAGCTCTCCTGTGAGGAGTGCTGCCTTTCACTCATGTCCTGGGAACTCTGACCAACCCAGCCTCCTCCATCCACAGTATGTCAAGATCCACAGAGGTTTACAATCCCGTCACTCTTGTGTACACAGGCAGGGCAGAACAGCCACTTATTACAAGCTTATTTACAAATGCAGTAGGAGGTCCTCCATTCTGTACTTACCGCTGTGTCTTGAGGGGAGAAGGGAGGTAAATGTGATCTCCAAGTAAACATCTCTCAGTGCATTTGTGCTCTCCTCCAGCCTCCCCCCAAGGATTAAACATTAGCTAGAGGTCTCAGAGGGCTTTGGCCCACGCTACACAGCCAGGTAAGCCAGTGGAACCTGGCATGATGCAGGACAGCACTGTGCTGCTCCTCTGCTAAACATTCAGTGCTGATGGTCACCTTCAGTTTCCACTAGCCTGCAGGGATTAGGAGTGACGACCTAGTGATTCTGGAGCAAGGAACACAAAGTCCTGTGTCTGGCATTGCTGCAAACTTGTTCCTGGATCTCGGGCAGGTTACTTCAGCTTTCTTTGCTTCTGTTCTTTCATCTTCAGACAGCTACTTCCTGGATGTGGTTCAAGTGGTATTTTTTTAAAGAACTGTGAAATGTGAGACCTTGACAATACTATATATCATTTAAAGTTCATAATAAAAGCTTAAAATATTAATGAATTCAGCAATGTTCTGGTGAAAATTATTGGAAGCACAACTGTCCCTTGCTCCAGACACTTCTCAGGCAGTAGCATGACCACATGGATTTGGGTCATTATATACGTAAAACAGGCAGATGCTATTAGCAAATATTTTTTTTTCATGCAGTGAGTAGAGAAGCCAGTCCCTCATGAAGAAATCCTCCGCAGAGGCCACATTTTTATAATGCTTTTTCATTCTCAAATTATTTGAAATAATCCTTAAAGTTACCGTCTTTCCTTTTTTCCTCTCCAGTCTGACCCTGCCTTCACATAGCTTCACTGAGTCCTTGGCCTTTTCTCTTCCAATTCCCCTCCCTTTGACAGAATGTCATTCCTGATGCTGGTGGGTATCGTCACTGTTTTATTAAGCAGGTAATAACATGCTGCCCAGGGACAACGTGTCATGACAATAAACTGTCCAACTGCTTAGGCCTGACTCATCAATCAACATGGAAAAGGACTGAGTGGAGTTTATAAGGGCAGTTTTAAGAGGCTGGTAGAAAGGTTTAAGGAAAAAAGAAATTAGCAGTGCTTTGTATTGTTGGGTATTCCACAGTGCAGGGAATTAATTAGCATAGGAGAGAACATGCTCTTCTGGAATGCCCATGTGTGGCCCATTATATCCCATTTTACCCTCTGAGTCATCCCTTTGCAGCCACGGATTCCGTGCGAACACGAGCAGTCACAGTGGGATTAAGATTAGTGACTTACTCGTGTAGTAAGCAGCTATACAGGGAAATCACCCCTGGAGCAGTGGGCAGGGGACCACTGGCAAAAACTGGTGAAATCACTTTTCTAGGGAAAAAAAGTCGCATTTTTGCATAATATGAGTTTAACTTTTCTACTAATCACTTTAGGAATTTTATTGTTTAAGATTAAATGTTAAAAACATGTCTCTAGGAAACTGTGCGGATTGGAGGTCTGTACATCTCCCAGACTGATGATCTGAGACATCTGGCACTTACACTTGGGGCTGTCTTGCACTGGAGAAGATAATGCAACTTTCCAATATCTAACTGAAAGAAGAAAATAATTCCTGCTTTGCTTAAGCCTTGAAACTGCACAATGAAGCTACCAAGGCCAAATCCAGCTCTCTTCAAGACTAGGTGAAAGGTCACTCATGAATTAGGAAGCAAATTATTGAGCTACCGGCATTGCAGCTACAGAACAAACTCTCACCAACCAATTGACAAAGATAGTGGGGTATCATCCCCAGCTATTGGCAACTGTCCTCTTGCCATTACCCTTCAGTAAAGTAGGCATCTCCAAAACAACCAAGTGTACGGCTCAGTCATGAATATAAAAGATGTCAATTAGATTGATATAAGAGCATTGCAAAATATTAAATAATAAAGGCTGCTACCAAATAACATCAGGAAGATTAATTGCCCTGCGATGTTTGCTTCTCACACTGACAAAGCCTGGCTAGCTGGAAAACTACCCCTTGACTGGTGACACCACTAGCTCTGTGCATTTGCTGGGGGGAGCAGGGGTACTGCTGGCAGACTGCCTGTCTAAATTTGACAGCAAGGCCAAGGTTGGCACTTAACTCCATGAATCACCAACTACTGAAATTTAAAAGCTTGCATATGCAATTTGCTAATTAAACATATTAGCATAATCAGTTACCCAAACTGTAATCTTAATCGTATCTCCAAGTCAGGCATGCGATCACACACCCATTCTGCACATTTGCATTCATGAGCATGGTTTCCCCAAAGCTAGGTCCAGAAACTACTCTAACAATCAATTTTTCCTCGTGTAGTTCCAGGAAGGAAAAAGAAGAGTGAATGCGCACCAAGCGGCTTCCTTCCTCAAAAGTAATGAGGAAATGATGCAAAGTGAGGAGCTGATGTGGACAGCAGAATGACGGGTGAGAGGGTGAGATGGTGAGCTATGCACGCTCTCCTTTAATCTAATGCCCATCTTTGTGACTCCTTCGACCCAAACAACATGGATTTCCCTCTGTTAGCAAATATTCAGACACAGGAAAGGACTGTGTGCCAGATTTTGACTTTATTTACATTGAATTACCTGAGATTAGAATCTGAAACTAGAAACTTTCTTTATACAGTTACAAATAGCTATATTATGCTGTTTTAAGGGGTTAAGAAAAGGAGGAAATCACAACCACAGAAGTCATAAAGGCAACTTATCCCAAGCCAAATAGTTTTGTTTCTAACGCAGGGCTTTAATTATAACATGTCATATAATGATGACATAGTGCTATAATAGGCAAATATAATGCATTAATCTGATATTATATTTTGGCTTTAACAATAGGCACAGCGAACCAGCCTTAGTGGATAACTCATTCAGAACCTATCTGCACACTCCACCTAGATACTTATCTGCCTCTTTAATTAAGTGGAGGGAAACTTCTTGAGGCCATACCCATAAAGCCAGTCTCTGATGATAGCAGAGTTACTGGAAGCCTTTGGTAATCGCTTACACCCACGTAATTGTGGTTAGCTTCCAACTTTGGCTCCTTCCTTCTTGCTTTGGAGCCACCTATTTATCCCCTAGTGAAAATCCCCTAGAGTTTCTGTAACAAAAATGATATGAAAGACCTCTGGGGCTTGGTTTGAGCAACATGTCAACGTACATTCACTGGCCTCCTCAGGACTGATCCAGGCTTCCTAACTGAAGAGTTTTGGCAAACTTTTCACTTACCAGTAGAGTTCTCAAAATGGCAGCAAATCAGTGAACACAGTATGGCCAGTGAACACAGTATGGCCAGTATCTTTCTACAGTGCAAGTTCCCTAGGTTGTCCTCAGCATGTTCTTACGGTGATCAGAGAGGCTACGGCAGCTGACTTCACTGGAAGCAGGGCTGGGCATTGTGGGATAAAATAATCTTTCCTAATGGGTCCTGCTAAACTTTGTGTACGTTGAAAAACATCCTTTTTAGCTTCTTCAAACACAAAAAGTTTGTAGGATTTGTACACTAAACTAAACATAAAATGCTAAGCAGTGTATTAATTTGGAGAAGGTATTTCTCTGAGTTGCAGTTCTCGCTCCCTCCTAGGAATTACTGAGAGTATTACTGTGGACTATAGTCGCTGTAGCAGAGTAAAGGCAGTGGACATAAGATTCCTATACTTCAGCACTGGCTAAGCAAAGCCACACAGGGTGAGCAAAACCAAAATGGCTCCAACAGCTTACCGCCTCCTTTTGCTTTTTCTTTGCTTCTGCGGTTCACTTCTGCACTCTCCTCCAATCTTTTCCAGTATGAAAGCTTCTGCCAATGACCTTTGAACAGACCATGTTGAGAATGTCACTGCAGAGCTTCTTAATCTCATGGTGGCGCCTAGATAATATGGTGATGGGTACTAAAATGCAGAAAAACAGACAGACAGATAGGTAGATAAGATTAGATATATAAGTAATTTAGTCAGTCGTCATACAGAGCAGCTGACATAAGTTCATTTGTAAAGCCAACTGCTAAAATTGCCTTAGAAGTCCTTACATTTTAATTCTGTTGAAAGACAGACCTTTGATCTGAATTGTTTTGGTGGCATGTACATTATTTGAATGGAACCTCACCTGACCAGGTAGTACCAGACCGGTCATTCCTAGCATACTATTGTCATAGGAGAACAGTGTACATGCAAATCCAAACCTACTGATAGCTCAAGGGCAGGCAGATAACTGAGCATCATGGAACAGATAGAGACTGAAACCATGAGCACCACTTTTGCTGATATGCAGAATGAATCATTGCTAATAAAAGGCTCAAACCATCATATATACGACTAAGCGTAACCCCAAAACACTTTTAAACTAAACATGATCAGAAAAAGAAAGGAGGAAAAATATCAGAGATGTGTTATTGCTTCTCTTTTTCATTATATTTATTTATTTACACTGCAGGGAGATGGAGGAGGGAAAGAAATAAGACCTGTTGGACTCACTATTGTTTTTAGACAGTTTTATATTCCAGCTCTCACGTACTAGCAGAACAGGGGGATGTTTGCACTGCATTCGTTGCAGGGAAAAGTGTTTACATTCACATGTTATGTTTTTTTAATCTGGCATTAAAATTTTTTTCAAAGACACTTCCTAAAGCAGTTTGTTTTTCAAGTGGGTTATTTATTTTCACTCTAAATGTGAGGCCACAGTACTATTCCCAGCTGTGGAAGGGGTAAGAAAGTGGTGGTGAGGTTGTTAGTCTGTGTTTCTCTGAGTGGCATTCAACCCACTAAAGTCACACTAAAGCAAAAACTGCCAATCACATGGATGAACCCCAATAAATACATGTTTTAATTAGTGATCACTGAAGCACTCAGAAGACTCTGTGGTTGTATTAGAATAAGCATTCAAAAAGTTTAAATGGTTAAGCCAAGCCTCTTGAATTTGTAATGATGGAAATCACTCTCTGGAGCCGGCTTACCCATTGCAGTTTTACAATATCCTCACTGAAGCTAGGTTTGAACTGCTGCACCACTAGCTGATTATGAGAAGCAGCTCCCTCGTTAGTGCCCACTCAGAATCAGGAATTGCAGGTGCACTGAAAAATCAGCCGACTGAAGAGCAGCCTTCAGACTGTGCCTGCTATGGACTAATGTCCTTCTGTGACGCTACTTTTGCATATACTGAGCCCTAAGGCTTGATGGTTTGGATTAATCTTACTGAAATGTTAGAATCTCCATCTCCTTAACACTTGGGAAGCTTAATCTCTGTTGGAAGGTACCTACCTGCCTTTTGCCAGTGACTACAGTGAAGGAGCTAGACTCCTAATTTAAGCATCTCATTTATTTGCCTGTACTTTGGAAGGATCAAAGTTCAGCTGCCTTGTGAAATGCCTGATGTCTGACCGGTAACCTGTCCCCCATAGCTGATCTGTTACGGGATATTTTCAGCTTTTCAGAATGTTGACGTATTATAATGCACTGTAACACAGGAGACTTGACTCTCTAAGCAGAGGTGTTGTACAATATACCTAGAGCCTGACTCCACACTGTCTTATGATTGTGCAGACAAACCCACAGACTCATTGTATGTCCACAGGGTGTGAAAAATGCTGTCTAGCACATCTGGAATTGCCAGGCTCTCAGTTTGTATAACTTAAAAGCAATGGAGAATAAGACCAGTAGTTAGCACAATTGTCCTCATATACCTAATGTCTGCATGAGCAAATATGGGGCTTGTTATGCATGCGCTTAACACGTGCAAAGAGTTGTCCAGCTAATGCATAAATGGAGCAGGCACGTACCTCCCTTGTGCACTGCACACCAAGCATGTGCATATCAAGCACCAAAGCATGCCATCAGCCGTGAGAAAACTGTTCAACAATATTGTATAGTGAAGTGCTAAAGAATAGTGTTTTAATTTTCCAAATTGCCAAGCAGCTTTGATTTTTTTGGAGATGCAGACCACTCACACATTTTCATTTCGGGTTTGGAACATGATTTTGAATATTTCCCTGATGAGACCGCATCTGGAATATTGTGTCCAGTTCTCGGCCCCTTAGTTCAAGAAGGACATAGAACTACTGCAGAGAGTCCGGCGCAGAGCCACAAAGATGATGAAGGGAGTGGGTCACCTCCGTTACGAGGAAAGGCTGAGGGAGCTGGGTCTCTTTAGCTTACAGAAAAGGAGACTGAAGGGTGACCTCATTAATGTTTATAAATATGTGAAAGGTGGGTGTTAGGAGGATGGAGCCAGGCTCTGCTCAGTGTCATCTAATGATAGGACAAGGGGCAATGGGTATGAGCTGGAACACAGGAGGTTCCACATCAATATCAAACGGAACTTCTTTCCAGTGAGGGTGACAAAGCACTGGAAGGGGCCGCCCAGGGGGTTGTGGAGTCTCCTTCTCTGGAGACATTTAAAACTCTGGATATGTTCGTATATGACTTGATCTAAGGGATCCTGTTGTGGCAGGGGGATTGTACTAGATGGTCTTTCGAGGTCCAATCCCTAATGTTCTGTGACTCTGTGATGCCTGTGTTTGAGGAACACTGGCCGAATTGCTAGTTGTTGGGTGGAGCCTTTATCAGGTAATTTGTGATTGAACATTTCAGACCAAGATGCATATAAAACAAAACTGAGCAGAAACTTGTACAGTAGTGGCAGTTACACTGGAAGCAATAAAAAAAGGATTTAAGAATCTACTTCTGTCAAAAAGCTGGTTCAGGAAATGGGACAGAAAGGTACTCCTGTGAACTTGAAATGTGTACGTACTTTTATGTTTGCAGTGATAACAGCAATCCCTCTTACAGCGCTGTGTGCTTTCAAAGCTTTGAATGAGTAACAGTAGCTAATGAATAATAGTGCCTTTAACGAAAATCTTAATTGCAAGACAAAGGAATAATAAAGAAAAATTATTATTTTTTTAATTTATTTATTCAAAGCTTTGAAACTTTAGGTTGGAGTTTTGAGTGAAGGTTTGTTTGATGCCTTTTTTTGTTATATCTGAAGTAGCTCACTCACACCTAATCTTCATCATCTAAACCACATGATTAACACACAAAATAACTTAGGAGCAAGCCAGGTCCAAGCAGGAAGCTGCAAGTGCTGTCATGTCTTCACGACATTAGCCAGCAAAATAACTGTGGTTTCTTTAGGTTTTCACTTTTTAAAATTCTCTACATTTATGTTTTCCTTGAAAGGGCCTTGCACTTTTGTTTGTTTTTTTGTGTTGGCAACGTTCAGATTGACAATATCACTTCTGCAGGGAATGCTAATTGGCTAGACAGTGCCCACAAGACTGGGACATGCCTGGACCCTTATGCAGAATGGCTAAAGATATCTCTCCGCTCTGCTTGTGTTTGTCAGGCAAAATCAAACTGTCCAGCCAGACAGCAACTCTCCTACCTGGTCAAGTTCAAAATAAAGTAGCTATGATTGCATCATGTGAAGGCATTGGTCCTGCTGGTGTGTATTCAAAATAACCCATCAGAATTGGCTGTCCTGAGAAAATAGATGCTCCTTTTTTTCCTTTCAGGATCCCAGTGGGATTCTGTACTAAGCTGCTCAGATCACAGCGGTTCTGGGCATGTCTAGACATAAAGTTGCTGGTACTGGAAGAAATGTTATCCTAAGCAGGGAGGAACCTACTGAGTTATAGGTGCTTAAGTCCTCTTTTGCATCTGGCCCTAACTTGCAAGAGAGGAAGAGCCAAATGCTCAAAGGCAGCTTCCATTTTGCAGCTCTAAATTATGCAAAAAATATATGGACCAAATAATTTTGCACCTGCATTTGTATTAGAGGTGAGGAGAGAGCCTGAGCTAGGCAGAGAGAGGCTCTGATTTTCAACCCTTTTTCTGCTTTGTGAATTCAGAAGGGAGAGAGGCCTCATGCCAGCAGAATGATAGTCCCCATGTGTGTCATACACTCCTATGCAAAGCTCCGCGGTTGGTACACTGGGTGCTTGTTGGGCAATGGCACAGAGAAGGCTGGGTTCCTTGGAACATTTTCTGTTCATTGTACTGTTCCTTCCCAGCATTTCACAAACCACCACAAAGAAGACTACAGAAAGGGGTAAAAAAACCTTCTGAAAATGAATTGTGTCTCTCACTATCCCAACAGCCTTGGCAAGTTCATAAGTGCCAGGCCGAGCTGGTCTCTGTTGGATGTTACTCTTAGGACAATTTCATGATAATTTTGAGGAGTTTGCATGATCATATGGTGAAAGCACAAGGAGGGAAGACAAGACTCTCAGCCTTGATTCCTCATCCTGCTACCAAGATCCTGTTTGTCTTGGGAGGACATACATAAAGGTTTTTGGCTGTCCCATTGGCATGAACCTTGTTCTATGTATTTGTGGCTTCTGTTATTTCTAGAGCTATCTGAGGCTCAAATCAAAGCAATATCAAAACGTCCCAGTTTATCTGCAGAACAAGTAATAAACTTAAGAACCTCTCTGCTGTGATTCAAAGCCTGTTAAAGGCAATGCAAAGACATTCATTGACTCCAGTACAATACAAGCTCTTGACCAGCTGGAAGAGAAAGAAGGCCACTAGAACTCAGGGAAGTGGTGGGAGAACTACAATGTATATTAATGGGTAGAAAAAACATCCTCAAGGGATGCTGAAAGCAAGTCTTCTGCCAAGGCTTGGCTAGAATACCCAACTTTAGGGACACAGCTTTCGTGGCTTGTTGGCTCATCCTCGAATAAAACAGCTTCCTGTCTTAACCTCTTAGTGAACATCCCATATTTGTAATTTGCAGTTCTGGTCATACCTGAAATCTAAGTTCTGCTTTCATGGCAAAATTCCCAATGATTTCATTGTGAGCACAGCACAGCTTACATCCTCTTGCTCTCTGCTGATGGGTCCTTTTCACATCCTTCAATGCTGTGAGGCTTGGCTGGTCCCCTGTCCACTCAGGCTCATTCCTGCTCTGTTTATCTGATCCAGCTAGCAGTTGCTAACTCCATCTTAAGATGATACTTGTTTCTGTACCAAGCAAAATAGAGAGACAGGAAATTGATTAAAACCCTTGTCTTCTGTGTCCATTCAAGACATGTCCTACTTATGGTGACAATGTGGTTTTCTCATGTTTTTCATCATAAGCCTTACAGTCAGATCAGCTATTCTCAGAGGTGGCTTACTGAGGAGAACAGGGCTGCTGGACAGTCCTAGCTGCTATATTAGCGGAAGTAGCCTGTAAATGTAGCATTTGGGGATGTGATCATCTCAAAGAACAAATGAAAAAAGGAAGATAAGGATGAACCAAGGTTGTATTACTGTTTTTGAATATGAAATCTCCTGATTTCACTATGCAGCACTACTTATTCAGTATTGTGGTTTCAAAAATGGTACTAACTTTGTGGTCCTTTTGTAAGTACTTACTTCCCTACAATTGCTCTCTCTGCCTCTTTTAAATTAACAATGTGGTTCCAAACAGGTGATGGGCTACACATAAAAACTGGAAAGGTTTCTATAAGAACAGATTTGTACTAAATTATTTTGAAGTCTTTATCAAAACAAAATCTGCAAAAATGCATAACCATGATCCATTAGTAACCATGTCGACTCGAGTCCATCTGCTATCATAGAGCAAGATGAGGGAGTCTGAGGAATGTGAACACTGTATCACAGAATTACAGAGCATTATGGATTGGAAGGGACCTCGAAAGATCATCTAGTCCAATCCCCCTGCCACAGCAGGACCACCTAGACCGAGTTGTACAGGAACATGTCCAGGCAGGTTTTAAACATCTCCAGAAAAGGAGATTCCACATTCCGCCTGGGCAGCCCCTTCCAGGGCTCTTTCACCCTCACTGTGAAGAAGTTTCTTCTCATATTGATGTGGAACTTTCTATGTTCGAGGTCACACCCATTGCCCCTTGTCCTTAGACGACACTGAGCAGAGCTTGGCTCCATCCTCCTGACACCCACCTTTCACATATTTATAAACATTAATGAGGTCACTCCTCAGTCTTCTTTTCTCCAAACTATCAGGAAGTGCTTTGGGTTGTGATCAGAAGTGGCTCTTTTTTTCTAAAATCGTAGTATTTCATAGATTGTATGTGATTCACCAGCAGCAGTGGCAAAAAAGATGGTTTGGTTCATAGGATACATTCTGATTCAAATATTTAGTTTTGCTTTAATGATTTAAAATTATAACTAAACACTAAATGGAAGCTCTGAATCTCAAAGCTAAAAGGTTTCATTTAGAAAATGCTACAACTGTAGAATTTGATTTGTTTGAAGATTCATGAGGATATAATAAAACAGTAATTTGAATCTGTTTCTAGCTCACGAAGCACTTCAGTTTCCCTTGATTTGACCATAGATGTTCCAACAGTAATTAATGGGAAGATGCTACTGTGAAGCAATAAAGTGCTGCCAGAGTCAGGATTTCATATTAGTGAATACGGGTTTGTAATGGCAGTTTACTGCACTGTTGATATTTTCAGACCCCTCAACTGAAAGGTGGAGTGGGCACAGGAAGCAGTAAGACATAGTTTATTTCCAGTTTTATTAGCTACAACTGATAAAGTTACATCCCAACAAATGCATAAACTCCACTCAACAGGAAAATCCCAGGCACATTTGTGATGCCACAGAAGTTCTTTGCTTCAAGATTTTCTGTAGGCCAGTCCTCAAAAAGAAACCTAGGCAGGTAATTTATGGTCGATCCACATGACATTAAAGCAGCATGTTTAATACAGTTGCAGCTAGTATTTTAAATTAAAACATAACATCGATCCAACGATTTTTGGCAAATAGAAGGCAGCAATGGAGTGTCAGGAATCTGAGGAAACTACCATTTAATTTAAACGGTGTTGCTCTCAAATGTTGGCAGCAAGGAGTGCATCTTTTTAAAATGTTTCTATTAGAAGCCAATGTTTATGATCTCTCTCAGCTTGGCAAGAAAAACACTCTTCTAAACATTTACATTTCACATTCTTTAGGACATTTGAAAAATGTTCGCTTGCAGTTCTCCACACTGCAGAGGAATGTTATAGTAGAACGTTAATAACCATGTACTTTTCTTGTTCTTTGATTTACTGCATGGTAGGTTTTGTTCTTGTTCTGTTCTTGTCTGTCCTGACTTGAGCTTCACTCAAACAACAGTTTGTTTTTCTAGCTAATAAAAGCAAAGCCAATTCATTTTTAAATAATACTTTGTACTAACATTGTAGTCATCCTTTGGAGACCTTCCCATTTGACTATGTTCACGGTACACTGTGGCAAAGCTCCCCAGCAGAGACAGAAAATGAACATTTTTCAAGAGATCCGGTCTGTAAAGGAGAAGCCATCACAGTTCTGTTGGACACCTCAGCCAAGTTCTGATTTGGGCACACATTAGCAACAAAAGTAAGAAATCAATGTAGAACCCCTGGTCAGTCCTTTTGGCTCCAAAGTAACTACTTTCGCGAGTCACTGCCATCCTTGAGTAAGGTATTTGTGTCCTGGCTGCTGTGTCACTCAGCATGGGCTCTGGTGCACGGCTCTGGTGAGCTCTCACATTGTGCCTTTGAAGTCAGCACAACTGACTACCTGTACCTGCCTACTCACTCCTTTGCACAGAGATTTCCCAATCTGATTCAATCTAATAGCATCAGGGACAAAAAAACCAATCAGCAATGGCTGTATTCTTCAGCAAGAGAATGTTTTCGTTGTGAAAGTAGAATTTAACTGTGCATTAGAGGTGCACAAATGTACCCCATCTGTTCCCCATTCCACAAATCACTTGAGGATCGGTATGAATCTTTCTGACAGTTAAATGACCTGCTAAATTGGAACTGATCTGTGCCATATGATGAAGTCCTAAATACGGCTGATCTCCAGGATGGTCACTGAACATTGGTGGTACCTAGGATTGAATAAATACAGGAATGAATCACTGCAGATGTATGCAAATCACCTCACTGCAGTGTTGCAATCAGTGGTAGTCCCAGACTGGACTACTCCTGTGGTAAGTTCACTCATGGTCTGAGGATCTGCAGAATCAGGCTTGGTGGTATGTGCTGGATGCCTGTGCACTATCATTTTAATTTGGCTTGCTAAGGTGTGTATGATCTCTGCTAAGGCACATGTAAGCCACAATCACAGTGGCATCGAGTCAGCTGCTTTCTGTCTGGGCCATCTTGCTGTCAGTTGAAGATGTGAGACTGGTGGAGGTGGCTTCTTCTACAGCACTTGGATGAATAAGAAAGTTTGCCGTATGCCCTGCTGCTAGTAGTAGAGAACTCAAGGCAAGGAAATTTTACAGACTGTGAATACAAATTGCAGATGTGAAGTCTTATTTTGGCTTCATAATTCAACAACTATACAAACTGTACATATAGAATGCCCTTCACTGAAGGAATTCAGATAACTTAGAAGGTTTATTAAAGTCTCATTATAACATGATGTTGTGACAGTATTATACAGACACTGCCCATGAAGTAGCTGTAAAATACCTTGTCTGGGCTGTGTCAGAAAGCCTGGGCCTCATGGCTGCCAGCACGCTGAGGTCTCAGTGCTCTGCATTCTGCCATCTGGCTGTGCTCTGAGTTAGCCGAGGGATTATGGCATTTAGGGTGCTGCTTTTACTTGGTAGGATAAAAGCTGGGCCTTGCTGGCTTACATCAAACTTGTTTGGGAATATTTGCAAAGTCATGGAAACAAAAGACAATGTCTCTTGACAAAACTTTTTAGTGTAATTTTGTGCAAGAACACTCTCATTCCAGATTAAAAATGACCACACAAAGACTGACTCAAAACTAACTTCCTGCCAGCCTTTAAAAACTGAAAGTCCCATTTTAAAGTTGAAGGCAGTTATGAAGTGCCCATGTTTTTACTTAGTTTGCTGTTTCCAGTCTGTACGTCCCCTGGAACAAGCACCCACAATCCAAATAAAGTTGAGGATATCTCGAGGTACACAGAGACAGTCGCCTCACTTCAAGACAAGCACCCAAAATCAAATAAGGTCAATTAAACCTCAAGTTCTCAAAGGCTCTTTTCAAGGTGGACATTGAAAATGACCTGTCTTTGAAGGGTTTTGAAACTTTTAGCCTAAGAGGCTAGGACAGATGATGAAGCTGAGGAATTGCTGTTTTCACAGACAAATCCTCTCAGAGCACCTTGTCAATCAACAATCTATATTCATCTAGGTTAACATAACAGGTCTCCATAGGAAACCAGTACCACACAACAAATCATAACTTATTAGAATCTGTGTATAACCAGAGTCTTGAGTAACACTAATAACTCTGTATAAAGAAATAAAGGGAGCAGCTCAGAGTGGGTGAGAAGCAGTAGCCAGCAAGCTGGCTAAGAGGAAGGGAGAAACATTAAGACACCTAGTTCCCAGGAAGGGCCAGCAGCTGTATTTATAGAGGTCACACACCTTCTGGTCAATTAGATCTAAACCCAGAGGAACCACTGGCAAAATATCCATTGCTGCTGGCTTTGGTAAAAGCCAATTAGAGACTAATTTATATTATAAACCCTAATGTCTAGGGAATAAAAGTGTGGAGGACTTCAAAGAGTTGCCCCAAGAAGGATGGAGCATAGTGCATGTTCAGCACTGGGATTAATGAATTCCAGTTCCTGATTGTGTGGACGTTCCTTGAGATTCCAGGGAGGATAGCCTAAAACACTGGCCTCTGGTTGCAAATTTTAATCCAGAATTTAACTAATTTTTACTTCATAACTTCACATTTTACTTGTTTACTTACTCCCAGTCTAGTGTCTGAGTGTTCCATTTTAATTGTTCCTAAACAAATATTTGCTTTACTATGAGGCTTTTCTGGTGCAGGGGGTAAGGTAAATGAAAACAAAGTGAAGGTGTTACAGTTCCATGGAGGTGGAACCTCATGGCTTCATGAGCAGCTGCAAGTGGGATAATTTTTGCCAGGCTGTGCAGGAGTTGGGAATACCAAGTGCTAGGTTTGCAAATGCAGTCCCATTAGTAGGTACAAACAGAACCTTTTCTGAAGCACAGAGAGACTCCCTGTAGCTTCTTGAAGCTGTGGTGCTGTACAACAAGTAAACCAAAGTCATACTACTGGTTAGTGACACAGCTGAAAAGAATCCAGATCACTAGCTCCCTGCCCCAAATACCAAATGCAGTCCTGCCTTCTCTTCTAGGATAAAAGCGTAATGAAAAACGCTATAAAAGCTTTCAAGAAGCAGTGTGGATTTTGCTGTTTAAAGGAGGAAACATTATCAAAGGATCAGAAAATTCCACTAAGTAACACAACAGTTGCTATTGCAAAATACTGGGGGATCTCTTCTGTGGTATAGAGCTATTCAGCAGCTCAGATTCACAGCAGTATTTCTTCATCTTCCACAGTCATAAATTATTTTTCCTGTTTTGGATAAGCTCAGAAAGCTCAACTCTTTTGACTTCAGTGAGAGCCAGACTTTGCCTAAAATGTTACATCTTTATTGCCCTTTCCATAGAAGACTTACACTGTGTTTATCAAGTTAGTTTCTTTCTTCATTAGAAGTTAATCTCAATGCCATTAGCACTGCCTTAATGTCATGAGAATCACACTCTGTAGGGTGCATCCTATGACAGTCTCAAAAATCTCTCCCTGTGGATATTTTGTCTCTGTGAAAGAGTCTGGTTCCAACTATTCAACTTTGCCAAGAGGAAAAATGTTACCAATTATTCCTACAGTGGGAAATAAATCAGAACAATCATTTGTTTTCTTGCAGTTGTTGTGCATATCCTTCATCAGTAGAAATTCAGCTATGAGCTAGAAAAACTCCCTTGCACCTTCCCAGTGTCTTCAGTTTGTGCAGGATCCACGGTAAGCGTATGCAGCAGATGAGTTATTTTACCTGGGAGGTAGGAATTGTTCCAAGTTCATACCTGCTCAAGATGTAACTCAGTTTTGTGAAGAGACTGGCATATTGCCTATCTACAAAAGATCTCCAGCGTTATTACGTAGAACATAGAAGAGCTAACAGCGACCGAGTAAAAAAAATTAAGAATTTGAAGGTGGGTTTGCAGAGAGAAAAGATCTGTCATTAGTGAAAAGAAATTAGGTGAAATTACTGAAAGACCATTTCAGATCATGCAGTCAAGGAAACAGAACAAAACTGCAGAGCACAGAAGGATCTGTGGGTACTACCTAGGGGAAAAGGTACTACAGATACTTCTTCAGATAAGGGCATATCAACATTCGGTGCCTGAGCTCAGAAACCCAAACATGCAACATACTAAAACTACAATCAGTTCACGTTCATGGACTGGGACATGAGTAGCTTTAGGAGTTGGCTCTCCAAATCTGCTTCAGCATGCAATTTCTGAGGACAGTTCAGATATGCTGTGACCTTGAGGGCATCAGAAATCAGAGCAGATGAACAACCGGGTTATACAGTTACACTTCTGGGCACATCGTTGTGAAAACCTGGTCTCAAAGACACTCTGCATTTGATTTCCCTTCACGCAGGAATCGCTGAGGTGTTGTCCGAGGTGCTGAGTCCTCCTCAGGTCACTGGGAAGCTGAAGGAGGCTGCAGGTGCTCCATGCCACTGAGGATCACGTCATTGGCTTAATCATCAACAAAGTCTTATTACCAAGACTTGCAGCTGGTATCCAGTGAAATCTGAGATTGCAGTTAGAGTCCTAAGCAACAAGTAATACCAGTTTTTCTAGAAAATTAATAAATGCAAATGTTAACTGTTGTAAATTCACTTAATAAAGAATCACCTGGAAAGATTTGTGGTTTTTCATTAGGACAGAGAATATAAATAGAAAAGGAAATAAAGCCCAATAAACCCCACAATTTGGCCAAGCTTTTGCAGGGCACCATGTGTATGCAATGAGATAATTAGCAAAATGTCACTGGAGCCTTTCAGTCACTAGAAAACACATTGGAATTCTTTCTAAGTGTGCAGCCCATTAGTGCAGCCGATAGGCTGGATCCTCTGCTAAACCAGGAAGAGCATGAGGATGAACAGTGCTAAACTGCATGGTGGGCAGAGGAGGCTGAAACACTCCAAGGAAATAAATCTATTCTCAGTGAAAGGCTGGCAAGGGATGAATGTTGCCAACTGCCTCATTAACACAGTGGCAGTGAGTCTCTATACATGTTCAGTGCCCATTCACACCCAGTGATTTGAAGTCTAAGTGAGCAGAGGAATCTGAGATTCATCCCATTTCAGTGTAAGGAACTGTGTTGCACTGAGACTTGCTGTTGTTTCCATTCTTGCCTTCTCCCCAGTAGAACAGCTTGCTGTCCTGTAACAGGCAGACCAAACCCTGAGCAAAAGTTTTCTGTGACTGCTCAGCTCTGAAAGAACTCTGGTCCCCCTGAAATCCTGAGTCTAGGAGGCAAATGTGGATTCTCTTGGAAATCTGCCCAGATCTAAAAATGAGTATGGAAATGGGTGTTACTGCCTGCACTCTGTGTTTGTGTTCAAAATCTCCCTTGTCTGCAGTTTCCATACTTTTCCTATTGAAGTTAGGGTGATATTATTAATTTCAAGGATATATTAAAATAATTAGTTATAACCTTAATATTGAGTTACAGATTGAAAACAAGTTGTGTAGGCTGACAAATGTATAAAACTTTGCTCTTGTGTCCAATGGAAATGGAAAAGGAAAAAGGACATGTAGGGAGAATAAAACTGCTGCTATCATCTAGCAAAACTAACTCAAAGCATAGATTGCATTCTGAACCTAAACATGATTAAGATCCCAGCTTCTGCAGTGACCTAGGCACCTATCACCTTCTGCATTCTTCACCAGTCTCTCAGGGAGCAGCTGTAATGTGCAGACACAGTTGCCAGCTGTGAAGCCACTACGTGCTACCTGCTAAGATGATTCTGCTTCACACTGTGCTGTGTGGACTGCAGTAAAAATTACCCAGCTGACCCCTGTAAAAATGAATCAAGTGGCCCTGCTTGAAGCATCCTGCATCTTCCTGGAGTTGTGCGCTGGAAAAGACTCTCTGAGTCATCCTCCTGATTTGCATATTCCTTTGCATCTCGGCATTAACAGTCAAGAGCCATTGGAGCCTGCTAGAAAAGCCTCATGTTTGTGCTCTCCCATGCAAATACCTCTTCTCCCTATATATTAGTTACTGTGTGTGGGTTTTCTCTCTCACTCTCTCTTGCCATATGTGTGGGAGTTGATGGCATCAACTTTATGAAATCTCAACGCATGCCAAGAACAGCTGGAGAAGTTGAAACAAGTTCTGGGTGAGGTGAGTTTCATGGGCAGGGACTGAAATTAGCCAAGGCACAGTGGCTGCTTGCCATGCTGGGAATCTCACATGGAACATGTGGGCTTTGCTTGCTCCAGAGGCAGATTCCCCATGGAAAAAAAGGATTTGATTTGATTTAGATAGTGATGATGGCAAGGACAGCTGGATTAGGAGAATCTGTTCACTAGGAGGGACCATCTCTGCACCTCTTCTATGACTGGTTCATTATGTAAATAGAAAAATTTCATCATGAGTCTGAGGTAATTAATATCTTTAGCCAGCATGTAGCACTCTTCATTATCAAAATGCTTTACTAACATTAATAATTAATCACCACAACACTCTGGGAAGGTTATCATCTTAATGGGTAAACTGAGGCACAGAGATTTAAAGATCATCACCTGCCAGTGGCAGTACTCTTGTGTCCCAGCCTGGCACTCAATGTGCTACTATGCGTGGCCAAGCTATCTGATATGCTTTGTGATAAGAAGGAACAAACCAAGAGGGCATTCCAGGATGAATTAAATAAAACTCCTTCCAGACTGCACACAGAACAGAACTTGTTAATCACTGGCTGCTCTCTACAAGTCTCTGTGTTCTCAGATCCAGGGCATCTGTCCTCGCCTTGTAGTATCTACATGTTTCTGTTGATCTTTCTGCACGTTCCCTTCAGCAGTCCAGCAGTATTCCTGGTGTGACAGATACACTGTGGTCTCAGCCTTAGTTACGACTCAGGTATTTACATCTTCTTTTTTGGGTAATTTTAGAATATAAAGAAGCAATGATTTGCCAGATGAATTGTAGCATTTAGTAACTAGCATTTCTTTTTGAAGCACTTCACATGACTATCTCAGAAGAATTTCTAGCTTTTGCCTCCATCTATTATACAGGAACATTTGGGTCTGGTTCAAAGTTTGGTCTGAAGTTATTAATTTTCTATAATCAAGTCTTGTTTTGGCTAGTAAATGCAGCTTTTACCTTATCATTTCTGCCATCCACCTGGACATCTCCACTGGGTCACACTTTATTGCTTAGGTACATAATTCCCAGACAAATCTGAGGACAATTGCGAAAGAAGTGACTTCCTTGCCTGATCCAGAAAATGAAACTTCAGCATGGTCTAATAAATACGGAAACATGCAGAGTACACATGAAAGAAAAGTTTGCTGGTATGGAGGCTTCACAAGAGGGATCTGTCAAATGTGGCAGGCTGTCATTAAAAAACAGCTAACCTAATCAAAAATCCCTTTTCTCTTATTTCTGCTTAGTCAGATGAATATACAATACTAGATTTTCCAGGGGCACAGTGAAGAAGAGGAAATCAGCACCTATGTTTTCATTCAAACATACGTATGAAGGAGCAAGTCCAGATTAGCCTTCATATCCCTGAAGTATGCATGTAATTAGTATGACTGCACAGGGAGTCATGAGACTTGTCTGCATGACTGGCTACCTGCATGTCATTCGGGCGGTTGTCTTCAGAGTGACAATGCTTTTACACGCAACCCTAGCATCTAAACCTACAGAAACACACTCCTTTTTTCTGGCAGAATGGACTGGTGAGAGCTGCTGATCTCCTAACCCAACAGTCCCCAAAATTTCCAATACCTGTTAGGACAATACTTTTTGTTGAATATGTAGATTTTTGTAACTGTTTGGTTTAAACTGGTAACTTTGAATGTCTTAACTCATAGATTCCCCACCACAAGTACAATTCTTTCCTTAGCACTCTCAAAAAACTGTGTGTTTTCCAGAAGTGGAGGGCACAAAGAAAAGCCCTAGTTCCTTTGAGGTGGGTGCTCACCCCAGTGGAGAGGACAGGAAAGCTGACCTCCAGTGCATTTACTGATCATATTTATTTTTAAAGGCACTTAGCCATAAGTCTCAGCCTATGGCTCTGCTTCCTGCAGGCACACCCTGCTTGTGGCTCTGAAGGTACTCACTAAGCGCTAGTAACACCCAGCATTTATATAGGGCTTTTCATCTTCAAAGCACTTCCCGAACATCATTTAATTAATGAATCCTCACAGCCCTCTCTGAGGTATGCACAGTTATTACCCCCACATTTTACAAGTGAGGAAAACTGAGGCAGTGATTAGCTGAGGCAACATTGTGGGAATTGGGATTAGAGCTCAGGAGAATTTAGGAGTGCCTGGACCCCTGTCCCACACAATGGTTGCCAGGCTGCCTTGTTGGGAAATGCACATGGTGCTTCAGGTCAGTACAGAACCTTGAACGCAGTAAGTGATGACCCTTTGGTGCCTCAGCAACATCTTTTCCTTCCAGATTCACATAGGTTTTCTGTGTAGAGATCTGGAAAATTTTTTTAATCTTTCAGTATCAGTCCAGATCCTGCCGTCACGCAGACAGGACATCCAAAGAAAGACACTAGAACTGAGGTTCTGTAAGAGAATGGCTTCTCTTACCTACAGCACTATTTAACACACTTAGTTTTAGTGTTTTCACAGTGGTTTTACAATGACACAGAAGGGGACTTTCACCCAGAGATCTCTGAGTGCTCTGTGGACAAAGGACAGTGTTGCAATCCAGGATCACAGTATGGCTCTGCACAGACTGTCAGACCCACTCAGTCTTGGCCCTGGATGAAGATCTGATGATTCACGACCCTCAGCCCACATTCATGAAAGTTCAGTGAGTTTCATTCACATCCTCCTCAGTAACTGTGGGTTCCTCCCTTCAGAAGCCCCAGGGTATCCCAGTTCCCAGCTGACATGTGGAGGACAGAAGCAGACTTCCTGGTCATAATGGTAGCCAGTAGGGTGAGAGAGGGCACCAATGATGGGGGTTAAATCTGGATGCTTCAACCTTGTCAAACTTGAACATCCGAGAGAACCTGCAGGGCTTGGTACCTTTCCAGCCCTCCAGGGCTCTCACGGCCCTAATTATTATTGTTGTTGTTGTTATTATAACAAAACATTCATATACTGCCATAAAATACAAACTAGATAATACATGTTCCTTGCCTGAAGAGCTCAGGCTTTAAACTGGCTGGACATTCTGAACTGGATCCCTCAGGAGAGACAGGGAAGGTGTAGCCTTTTTCCAGCAATTTCCCCTCTAAATTCCTTTCAAGTGTGGCTGGGCACTCTGAAGACACACGGCATGGGGCAACAAGCGGCTGAGATACAGCATGCTCCTCCCGCTGTGCCTCACCTCAGCTCAGCACAGCAGCTGGGGGAGAAAGATCTGGTGCTGGCAGTCACACTCCCAAGCTGGGGGACTGGGGACTCAGATTTCATTCAGGGGGTGCTTCTCACATCAGCTTCAGCTCTAAACTGGTAGCTACCACTCAGAAAGAAATGGCCAACCTGCTCTTCCTGGTGGTGTAGCAGCTCCCTGCTCCTCAAGAGTTCTCACAGGTGCTATGGGGAAACTGCTGTCAGTGGATCAGTCATGCTCACCCTGTCTGAGGCAGATGGTGTAGTACCACCCGCAGAAACACAGCAGGAGCCACTCCATCCTGCTCTTCTATAAGATGATCATCCCACAGGCACTGTTTCAGATTCACTGTTCTACTAAACCAAGGTGGTGGACCTGTTAACAGGACTCGGTAGTCATAGTGTGTGAATGCCTTTGCACAGCCGACTGCTGGAAAGCACTTGGAACTTGGCGGTTCCTAAATGCTCTTCTGGCTGCAACTGATGCCTTCTCTTGCCTTTGAGGTCTTTTCTCTTCCTCTTGACAGCATTTCCCAGTCTAATCTGAAATACAATGAGATACTGAGCCAAAGGAGAAATGGAAAATGTTGCAATGCCTAAGCTGCACTTTGAAATGAAATAGTAATACTTGTAATTAATAATAATCTCTAATGAAAAAAAAAAATCCCTGCTTATTCCAATATAGACACTTCAGGTAGCGCTAGGGCGTCAGGCAATCTTATTCAGCCTCTGGACAGACTCACCCACAAGGCCCAGCAGCAACACGCCCTGTGTACACCCAGCATCACTCTGAACAACTGCACCAAAACAAAGTCAAGGAGCACTTCAGGTACTTTGTGTGTCCAAGCACAAGAGGGGGTCCCTGATCAGTTTTTTACCTACTGAAGGCTCTAAGCCAGAAACTGTCCTAGTATCTATACTCATAACTCATAAACCACAACAAAAATAAACCCCAGCAAAATGCATTTATGATGGAGGAAACAGTTCTCAGAAGTGCAGCTTTTTCATTTGCTCCAGAACTCTGTGTTCCAACGTTCTAAATGTTCTCTGACCATTTGGTCAGAAAGACAATGCTGAAGTTCTTGAATGTTTAATCTGACCTATTTTATACCTGGCAGAAAACCAAGAAAACATAAAGAATAGGACCATATCTAATGGATTATTAGGCATATCATGTTAATGTACTGATTATTATTGAACTCCAAAGCAATTCTCATCACAGAACCTACAAGGCAGTAGTGAAACCTCATTAGACATCTAGTGTAAAGGTTCACATTACACACTGCCCAGCCCTAAATCCCTGCTGCTACTTCTTCCCATTCTTTCTCTCCAGCTTCCTGATCTAGATCCCAGCCAGACTTTACCCTGTCCCTCAGGGATTTTCTTCATACACATAGATGTCTTGATGACTCAAGTCTTATTTTGCCCCCAACTGATCTGCCTCTTCATGGCCAGCAACATCCTCAATGGCTACACCAGATGAACTCCCTGCCTCTTCCCCATCCCCTCATTTCTGTACCCTGCCGAGTGCCTCTGCTCATTTCTTGACTGTCACCAAATGAGCTGTTTGCAGTGGCCATCTGTTCATAGCCCTAACACACTGCTGCGTTTCAGTGCTGTTTCGTTCTTCCCTGGCTGCAGAAGGTGATCCAGGCAAAATGGCTCATTTCAAAGTTAGCTCCCTGTGTTTTATGCTTCCTGCCATAGCAATAGTTGTCAATCAAGCAGACCTTAATCTTGACTCAGGCATTAACTTGAACACAATTAATTCTTGGCAGCAGACACAAAATGCTATGAGCCCCATCTCTTCTGATGGTGATAAGGCTGACTGTCAGGACAGGCTCCACATTCACTCCTTCACTTTAGCAAGAGTTAGATCAAGCCCATACAGACTAATAAATTACATTGTTGGCATTAGCAAGTGCAACTCTAAACGAGGCAATTGATTTCTCTCTCACCATGCCAATGAGGACCTTGCCTCAACTTACAGAGGTGGCTGTGATTTTCCCATTTGTTTTCATGATAACAATTAAAATTGCAACTGAGTGAGAATAAAAAGCCCAGCTGAGGCATATCGCATACCCCAAAGGGAAGGCATTTGATAGGCTGCAGTGTTAACACCACCCCTATGGCCAGACACACGCCAGATGGGCACAGATGTGACCTGGTGCCATGCAGATCGGCATGATCTCACCTGTCTTCCTCAGCCATGTTTCTCTTGCCTCATTGCACTTCCCATATGACATTTTCAATCTTGTTTTCTCTCATCCCACTTAGGGAGCTCACCTGTGTGACTCAAATGAAACCTAGTTAACTTGGCTCTGGGTTCATAGTGATTCAGGTTATGAGATGAGACTGGGACAGACCATCACCAGTTGAAGTCTGATCGAGGTTATCTTCATCTTGAGGTTGGGAAGCCAGCTCGGACACTTGTCTTGCACCACTTGCACCACTGTCCCACTCCCCAGCCCTCATTTTTCTGGCTATCTATTTTTCTGTTGTTAGCCTTATCAAGAGAAGAACTTAATCAACCTGGCATACCAGCCTGAAGTACGTAGCAGATTGCAGTGTGACTCAGTGCAGAGCTCTTCCTATGTTTTCACATATAAACACTGTAAGCGGATAAGAAGACAGTGAAAAGAGAATAAGAAGCATTATGGAGATTGCAAAACCTTGAAGAGTCAACAGAGAGGAAGGTCCCTTGCAGAACAGGTCTCCATTCCCTACTGAAATGCCCTATTTTTTTATTTGAACAGTCTTAGGTTTGCAAAACATCTGCGATTCATTAGGTTACACCCAGGAATATCCATATTCTTAAGGTTCCAGCAAAGGCACATTCTATTAGCAATATTCTGGCAGCCATTCTGAAGGGTCTTTAGGATTTGTCCATTCACAAAGCCATGTATGTGATGACCAGTGTAAATTACACCACTAGCTAAGCTGAGACAAGCATTTTAGAAGTGATCCGCAGGCAGAAACACACTCCTATCAGCTATCCAGTGAAGAGTATTATACACAGACACAGCTGACCGAGGGGGTGAGATGGCAGCAACTACCCAAGTGCTAAAGCTGTGCTATTTGAGAATTACAGAATTACAGCTTTTGGTAGAATGCTTCATCAGAAGGCCATCTCTTCAAATGGAAAACCAGGAAGAATCATGCAATCATGCTGCCCTATGCTGAACAGAATCTTTAGCTAACATTTAGTTTGAATTGTCCTGCAAACAAGTCTCAAGTTTGTACTGTTTTATATAACCTTTCTGGATATCCTGGGAGCTAAGGAGGCTGGTGCTTACATTGCTTTGTGTAAGGTGTTGCCTACTTATAGTTGGCATATTCTTATAGATAAGTTTTATAACTGACTGAAAAAAAAATTGATAGAGACTTACTGATCGAAAAGCTTTAGAAAACACGGAACTGCTGGAGAGAGTCCAGCACAGAACCACAAAGATGATGAAGGGAGTGGAACATCTCCTTTACAAGGCAAGGCTGAGGGAGCTGGGTCTCTTGAGCTTGGAAAAAAAGGAGACTGAAGGGTGACCTCATTAATGTTTATAAATATGTGAAGGGTGGGTGTCAGGAGGATGGAGCCCGGCTCTGCTCAGTGGCATCTAATGATAGTACAAGGGGCAATGGGTGTGAGCTGGAACATAGAAGGTTCCACATCAATATGAAAAGGAACTTCTTCACAGTGAGGGTGACAGAGCACTGGAATGGGCTGCCCAGGGAGGTTGTGGAGTCTCC
>JAOXOE010053388.1:0-34267 GCA_028565055.1 Phoeniculus purpureus | reverse complement strand
AGGTGTTGAAGGAACGAGTGAACGCGATGCTTAGGGATGTGGTCTAGAAGTTAGATAATAGAATAAAGGTTGAACTCTATGACCCTGGAGGTCCTTTCCAGCCATGATGATTCTGTGATTCTGTGAAAAAAAGACATAAGAATCAAGATTCTTAGTCCTTGCATTTAAAAGGATATAGCCAAGGCAAAGGATGTGAACCTGAGGGTGAAAGATTCAAAAGTAACTAAAAGATAGTCCAAACTGATTCAAGTTAAAGTAATAAAGTTATTTAAAGGTGTGAATACTTCCCTTCCTGTCCTGTGCTAACAGCTTTACACAATGCTGTAAAGTTTGTGATGTTACAGGGCAAATACAGTCTAATAGTATCTGCAGTAATTTTTTATTAAAAAAAGAAAATACATTTAAGGAGGTGATTTTGGATTTGTGTAGAGGTTGATTCTAAATTATTTTATTAATGAAGTTGTTGGTCTTCCATCACCGCTTGCAGAATTTGAGTGGTTATAACTCAAAAATGATGTAACATTTGATCCTACTTAAGAGTTTGAAATAGACTCATGATTAAATCCCAACTTTAATGGCCTTTTACCCACGACAAATGTAGAGAAGTTTCATTTGGATTTGTGTTAAAGCAGTTCTTTTCTGTCAGCAATCTAAGAAAAAAAATCCACCCCAAAATGCTAGTTTGCTCTTGGCTTTTTCCTGCTTAGTCTAAACACTGAAAATGTCAAGTTTGCTCACTAATTAAACATGTCTGTCTTAGACTCCACTTGTATCTTTCATCATAACGGTGCAGAGTCCCAGGGAGACATTATACATTCATGTTTCCAAACAGAAGACGTAAAAAAAAATACAAATACAAATTTAATGCAGCAATCTCTTAATGAGCAAAGCAATTACGGAATGGGAGAAATGAAGGAATTAGCCTTCTAAAAAGTTCTCAGCATTTACAAGCCCAGAACTTTGGAATCTGGCTGAGATGTGGTTTTGTGCAGATCCCCTATGCAGTACTAAAATGAAATGTGAGTTATTACAGGAAAAACATGCTTAAATTGAGATGGTTGAACTACAAGGTACATTCAATTTATAACATAACTGATCTAACACACACAAGTCTGTGGGGCCAGATGGCCACTTCCCATCATTTGTCAGCAACCCTGGCTAACTGGGGAGGTCTCAGTAGACTGGAGATCAGCAAATGTGATGCCCATCTACAAGAAGGGTTGAAGGAGGATCTGGAGAACTGCAGGCCTGTCAGTCTGACCTTCATGCCAGGAAAGGCTGTGAAGCTGATAATTTTGAGTGCCACGATGCAATACATACAGGACAATCAGGCCCACTCAGCACGGGTTTATGAAAAGCTGGACTAGCCTGATCTCCTTCTATGACAAAGTGACCTGATCAGTGGATGAGGGAAAGGCTGTGGGTGTTGTGTACCCAGACTTTAGCAGAGCCTTTGACACTTTCCCACAGCATCTTCCTGAAGAAACTGGCTGCTCATGGCTGGGATGTTGTTTGCTGGATAAAAAAATGCTTGGATGGCTGAGCCCAAAGAACTGCGGTGAACAGAGTTAAAGCTAGTTGGTGGCAGCACTGAGGTGCTGTAGGAGATCTCAAAGAAGGGCAACAAACACAAGCTGGAGCACAAGACTTATGAGGAGCAGCTGAGGATACTGGAGGTGTTTAGCCTGGAGGAAAGGAGGCTGAGGGGAGATCTTATTGCTGTCTACAAATACCTGAAAGAAGGCTGTAGAGAGATGGGGGTTGATCTTTTCTCCCAAGCAATAGAATGAAAGTAAATGGCCTCAAGTTGTGCTATGGGAGGTTTAGGTTAAATATTAGGAAAAAATTCTTTGTTGTTAAGCATTGAAACAGGTTGCCCAGGGAAGTGGTTGAGTCACCATTCCAGAAGGAGATATAAATGAAATGTGGAGCTGAGGGACATTATTTAGTGGTAACTTAGTGCTGGGTTAGTGGTTGGACTTAATAATCTTAAAGGTGTCTTCCAACCAAAAATGATTCTATGATCCAATTCTAAGATAAGATACTGGATTTTCAAGACTGGGATCAAAATTTTGCCACAAAATATGTTTTTTCACAGTACTTTGGCCCCTCTGCATTTATTTGGAAAAAAAAATTAAGAAACACCAAAGCAACAAACAAAACCACTGCAGAAATGACTAACATTAGCAATTCAAAACTTCAGCAGAAGTATTTTTAATGTCCAGTTTCAAAAAACAGTAAGGTATCTCCTAGCTCATGGCAGCTGACACTTGCATAGCATAAATTCCTCATTTTCTTGTTTTTATTATTTTCTTTGTGGTGTTTGTTTGGTCCCTCATTAGTATGATTAGTAAATTCAATTTAACAAAGGTTCAGATATAGCAAATAAAACAACAACATTTAAAAGATACTTTGTTAGCATTTTTCATAAAATAAGAAGGAAGAATGTATGAAAGGAATAAAGGGCATTTCAGATGGAAAGGGAAGTGATCATGGAATAAATTCCAAAGGTCATCAAATGTGCAATACGAGCAACTGGGGAAATTAGATGGAGAAGAAACACAAGTAATTGTTAATATCTATGGTGTAAAAATGACCACACTGAAGTATGCAGAGTCACTGTTCTTCCCTTAACAGAACACCAACTCTGATGCCAGATGGATGGTTAGATCTGCTAATAAGGTTGTTCTGTTTTGAAGAACAGGACCTCTGTTTAAACGTGGATCACAGGGAAAAGACTATCTGCCTGTCCAAACAAAACAGGTCCTGCTGAGTACACTCAGTGCAGATTACAAGCCTACACAGGAAAGGAAAGGCTCACCTGCGAAGAGCTAGTCTATAGCCATATACCATGATATGGAGCATGGACAAGTCCTCCTGGGGTCAGTCAGAAACATTTCTTCCTTCACCAAATACATGCTATACATGAGCTCTGTCTGCTTGTGTCTGCAGTCCCACACGGCACACTGTCGCAGACTCAGCTGGGGAACATATGTTAACTTACATTCCACAGCAAAACTGAAAATGCAGGTTTTTGGGAAATATAAAGAAAAAAAAGGCTTTGCTGGCAAAACATGCTGTGTTAAATGTAAACTCAGCATTTTAATCAGAAGCATGGCTCACAACTTTAAAAGAACAGATTTTCTGGACGAGACACACAAGTATTATCAACTGGTATGACTGTAATCTCTATGGCAGCATCTAAGTATTGGAACCGTTCTCCAAAACGCAGTGTGGTTGTGGAGAATGGGCACAGAACAAACACACATGGCCATTAAAGTGCAGATCTAGCAGCTGGCATTTCTGCTTTCTTCACTGTGTTAAAGGGGCAAGGGTGTAAACTTCTAATGAGGACTACTTGCAGTGTAAAGTGAAATCATCAGTAGATACAGACAAAAGAATAGATACATCTTTTGCTGTATAACCTGGGACTAGTCACCAGTTCATTAATGCAAAAGTACAGTCTATAAGGAGACATAGTGTCAACTGGTTTGGTGTCATACCAGTTATTTCAGTGAACAGAAAGCAGATTTTATTTTTTGGAACATACATCTAATTACTTTGTGCTTAGCTGAAGAAAGCAGAAGGACTCGAGAATCTTTTAGCCTTGGACATGGAAGACAGAGACTGGGTCCTGTTTGAAAGCATGTCTCCTGCATGGTGGGATGCAGCTGAGGTGCAGAGGAATCAGGCCTGTTCGATCAGCATTTTGTTGAAGAAAACTGCACTGAAGAATTGAAGAGTTTGCCAGTCTAGACAGCCAAGGGTCCAGCGTCTGCAGACGACAATGGTGACATACGAATAATAGAGAGGGTGGTGGTACCCATCTCTAGTTGACTGACATGTTCTTTCCCCAGGTCTTTAATGTAAAAAAACCAAGGACTGATATGATAGTGATCTCCCACTGTATTTTTCTCAGAATATGTGATGCCATTTGTGACACAGTTTCTAGTTTGTGTGCACTAACTTGCTTAACCTTTTCTTCTTTTCTGTATACAGTTATAGAGTTAATAAACCCTTTTCCATTTTCCCTAAGCTATCCATTGTCTGGAAAATTCTATCAGAGATCTCATCAAGACCTAACTGCTTTGTTTTCTTTTCCCTTACTCTTAATTGTGGTCTTGAACCCACCACACTCATAAACCTTTCCTGGCAATAGTTTCATTCCAAACACAAACACATGTACAGTGACAAATTTTTCTTTGATGAAAACACACTTTAAAAGTGAAAAATAAAGGATCATGACAAAGAGTGTAAAACACAAAGTGAACAGGATGATGGATAACAGAGCTCACAGTTCTCTCTAAACAGAGAACCTATTTATAGAAGCAAAACTACATTGACAGACAGCTTGGGAGTTTATTTTTTAACAGCAAACAAGATGAATGCATACTTTTTACTCACAGACAGATTAAGCTCATTTTTACGAATTTTACTCTGTTTAAGTGTTAGTGCACCCTAATCTTACATCCAAGTCACTAATGAATAGATCGAATAGGACTGGTCTCAGTACTGACCCTTGGGGGACTCCACTAGATACAGGCCTCCAAACCAACTCCAAACCATGACCTTTCCTGGGATGGAGGTGAGGCTGACTTGTCTATAGCTACCTGGGTCCTCCTTCTCACCTTTCTTGAAGATTGGAGTGACATTTGCTATCCTCCAGTCTCCAAGCACTTCTCCTGATTCCCATAACTTAGAAAAGATGATGGGGAGTGGCCTAGCAACCACGTCCACCATCTCCCTTAGCAAGCCTGGGTGCATCCCATCTGGGCCCATGGATTTATGTACATCCAGTTTGCTCAACTGATCCCTAAAACAGTCCTCATCAACCAGGACAAACTCCTCTCCTGTCTCAGCTTCCTCTGGAGCCTCAGCAGTCTGGGGCTTGATATCAAGACAGCTCTCAGAAGTACAGACAGAGGCAAAGAAGGTGTTCTCTGCTTTCTCTGTATCCTCTGTCTCCAGGGCACCCACCTCATTCAGCAGGGGACCTACATTGCCTCTAGTTTTAGTTTTATCTGCAGTTTGAAATATTTGAAGAAGCTCTTTCTGTTGCCTTTGACCTCTCTTTCAAGGCTTAATTCCGTGGAGGCCTTGGCTTTCCTAGTTGCCTTCCTAGAGCCTTATAATCATTGCAAGTGGCCATCCCATCCTTTCATGACCTATAGAGTTTTTCTTCCTCTGGAATTTGCCCAGCAGCTCCCTGTTTAACCACATAGGTCTTCTGGCTCCCTTGCTTGACTTCTTACCTGTTGGAACGCTCTGATGTTGGGCTCTGATGTTGGTCCTTGAATGTTAATCAACTGTCTTTGGCCCCTTTACCCGCCAGTACCCTGTCTCATGCGATTTCCCCTAGCAATTGCTTGAAAGTGACCAAGTTGGCCCTCCTGAAGTCCAGGCTTGTGATTCTGCTAGATATTCTGCTCCTGCCACATAAGACCCTGAACTCCACCATCTCACGGTCACTGCGACCAAGACTGCCCTCAACCTTCACTGCTTTGGCCAGAATCCCCTTGTTGGTGAGTACAAGATCCAGCAGCACTCCTCTCCTAGTGAGCTCCTCCACCTTTTGCGTCAGGAAATTGTCACCAATGCACTGGAGGAACCTCCTGGACTGTGGTTGGCTGGCTGAGTAGGTCTTCCAGAAAATATCAGGTTAGTTAAAATCCCCCATGAGAACCAGAGCCTGTAGCTGTGAGACTGTTGTCAGCTGCCTGTAGAAGACTTCCTCGTCCTGATCGGCTGGCCTGTAATAGACACCCACAACAGTGTCACCCATGCCAGCCTGCACCTGAATCTGCATCCACAAACTCTCAACTCTCTCTTCATCTGCCCCTGGACAAAACTCAAGACATTCCAGTTGCTGTCTCACTTAAAGACCCGCTCCATCACCCCACCCTGCTGGCTTGTCTCTCCTGAAAAGGACATAGCCTTCTATGACCACATTCCCATCATGTGAACTGTCCCACCATGTCTCCATAATTGCCACCAGATCATAATCACCTGACTGGACACAGATTTCTACCTTCTCCTCCTTATTCACCATGCCGCGTGCATTGGTGTAGAGGCATTTCAGGGACCGAGCGGAGTGCTCCGGTTTCACCCTAGGACAGTGGGAGGTCTCCTGGTCATCAACAATACCAGAGTGCTGCCCCACTGCTGCCCACCCAGCAACAACCTCATTCCCCTTTTTAGTCTAGTTTAAAACTCTCTGAATGAGCCCTGCTAATTCCCAGAACCCTTTTTCCCTTCTGAGACAAACCTTTCCCGTGTGCAACTGTCAGGTCTGGTTTCTTACAAACCCAGCCATTATCGAAGAACCCAAAGCCCTGCCTATAGCACTAGTCTTTCAGCCAGGCATTAAGGGACTGAACTGGAGAGTCCAAGCCTGAGGAGGACATAATCTGAACGGTGTAAACACTGCTAGGATGCAGGTGCAGCTGCACCTCTCTGTCGTTGTTCTGAATGAATAAATAGCTAACACAGCTCTATGAGTTGACTCTGGGTTCATCACTAACCAGCACAGAGTAAATTCATCCCGGAGAGATCCACCACAGGGAAGGTAATTCAGTTAATTAGTTTGGAGGGTGGAGAAGAATTTAAAACTACAAAGCAGCCTCTGTACAGTGTTTTTGGCTGCTAAGAATGCTGTATTTCCAGGAAAAAAAATAGGTTCAAAGAGCCCTGCAATTCTGCAGGAAAAAGAACATGAAGTGGAAAATAAAGAAGAGAAATTGTGTCTTCTCTGGCAAGATAACATGGTTGGGGAAGATTCAGACAGGAAATTGTTTGCTTGCTTTCAAAACAACAACAACAAAATAACCCAACAGAAATATTAGCAGTGAAATCAGAGAAAATACTTAAGCAGCAGATAATAGAATCTTTCAGGTTGGAAACAACCCTTGAGATCATCAAGTCCAGCCAATAACTCTAAGAAGTTCACCACTAGACCAGATCTTTAGGAACCAGATCTAAATAATCTTTAAACACCTCCAGGGATGGTAACTCAACCTCGTCCCTGGGCAGGCTCTTCCAGTGCCTGACTGCTCTTTCAGTTAAGAGGTTTTTCTAATGTTCAGCCTGAAATACATCAGCTGGGTAACTTTGATTTGGAAGAACTGGAATATGCTACGTATTGGCTTCTTCATGCACGTGTACATAGATACATGTGTATCATGCTAAACAGTTAGACAAGCCATAGTTATTATCCCTTTTTACCCTGCAGACCACAGCAGCGAACCTGGCCATAAAGGTTAATATTTTTCCTAACACCAGCAAATTGGATCAGAGACATGTAAAACAGTAATTTCAATGCGTGTGTTTTGCATCCAAAAATGTTCTGTTTTTTAAATACCTTATCACACATGGAACCATTATGAAAACAGAAAATCGTCATTCCAGTTGCATTGTGAATTTCTCAGTCTGTCAAATGCTCTCTCTCTATATATACATATATATAAACACAAGAAAAACATAGTTCCTTTATTTTTATTCTGTTCCTAGATTTTATTCTACCCAATCGTGGAAACTGTAAATTGGAAAACAGTTAAAGTGAATCACTGGAAAGACATTCACAATATATTACATGTATGTTTTACCATGCAAGTGCTTGAATCTCATTAGCTCTATACATTATCTGTGGATCACTTTTACCATCTTTCTATTAACAATTTTTTTAGATAGAAATGCTCTTTTAAAGGCATCCAGGAGACTGAGTGTCAATTCAGTCAGAAGAAAACCATCACAATTGCTTTATAATTTCTTTGAGGTCTTAGGAGAAGTAAAAAAAATAATAGCAAAGACAGAAGAAAAAGTATCTCACACAAATGTGATTTTAGCTAATTTTCCCCTTGTTTTAAACAATAAAATTAAGTCTATAAGTACAATAAGAAGATTGAGGCACTGGAAAGCTGAAAAGTTACTGTTTCTGAAATCCATCTCCATTTAAAAATCCATTTCCATTTTCTTTTTCCATCAGGAGATTGGATAACACTTAATTCTAATTATGCTGTACTATATGGCCTTGAAATCTTCTTTATAACCAGGTAGGTGCCTTTAAGAGCTTTACTTGGAAGCTTGCATGTTGCAAGAGCATGTAAGGCTTAACAGAACAATGCCTACAGGCAACACAAGTTGGTTTACCCAATCTCAGATTGTGCATGTTACACGTTACTCAGACTATGAATAAACTATTAAATCAGTAGTTCAAATGTCAGCAGTTCTGCAATGTTCTGACTGGACCCTGTACTGTAGCTTTGAGGTGACAAGTTTAGGATGATGGTTTAGTGAAGTCTCATGAAAAGCCAAACACCAAGTACACTAGCACAAATACTCTTGAGCAAGTCTGGATGAAAAACTTGCCCAGTACTGCAATGCTCTTGATAGATTTCAGCCCCAAGATGTATTTAAAAATTACATGTACTCAATGCATTATTTGCTTGTACGATTGTTACCAAATCAGTAGAGAGAAACATCATTGGAAATTTGAATGAATATTCAAATGGCACAAATAAACAATTAATACTCATCGTGGCAGGCTGACAAAAATGATGCTAAAATTATGTGGAAATTGGTTTGGGAACGCATTCAAATTCATGGCCTGTTGGCAAATAATTTGCTGAAAGAAAGAGAGCTATGACTGTTGTAAAGTCATTTGCATACATCACTTCTTGAGCTGAGTTATCTAGCCGTAAGGACTCCAAGACCTTCAAGTCTGAAATCAATTCCTATGTGTAATAAACAGGTTTTAGGAGATAGCCTGATAAATTGTCTTTGGCTCCCACCATTAACCCTCTTATCAAGACAGATGAACAAGGCTCGTCTGCAGACTGTCTTATTTAAACACCACTACGTACCTTTGGATATCATTACTGCAAATTAAAACATATTCATTTTGAATTTCTGTTCCAACACTGAAATCAAGATGATCTTTTGTTTTCTTTCTTTTCCCATTATCTTAAGCCTAAGGGATGTTAAAGAGGCAACAATCCCTATCACGGCTTGACTTCTCCCTTCCTTTTGGTTCATGTCAGTTCAGTGACTGGAGCCCATTAACACTTGGTACATCCCTGTACCAGGCTGTAACTCAGCCAACATTTCTTTGGTCTCCCCATCACCTGGCAGATGACAAATGGATGGGTCTATCTCTCTAAGATTGCACATTTCATAGTAGGTAAGTGAAGACATGGTTTCTAAAGACCTTTTAGTTCATGCTCTTACATAAGGAACCACACTGCCCACTTAACTAAGAACACAACTTGGAGACTTCTTGGGTGATGACAGTAACTAGGACACCAAGGTGAACTCTCTTTGGTGTTTGGCTTTACTGCCAGTGTTTCAGAATATGTTCTCTAGCTTTACGTCAGTTGTGGATGATTTTGCTTTCCCCTTCTTGGTGTTTCCCGGAAACACAGACAATCCAGATCACATCTCTGTAAAACTGAGCTGCATTTAACTGAAAAATGAGTTTAAGAGTCAGAATTGAAAACTGAAGGCATCGTCTGTATTGGCAGCAGGTATTTGCAGACGTGGAGAAAGAGGCTGCTTTCAGTCTCCCAGAGAGATTCTCTGGAGAGAGTCAGCTTTCATAGAGATTTTAAGTGCCTGTTGGTGCTTTCTAGGCTGCTGCTCTAGCTGAGCTTTTTGTGTTTCCTTTGGTGGGGTTTTTGCCACAGAAAGAGTACTACTTTTTTTGAGACGACAGGGGAAACAATTACATGCTTTCTAGAAACATCAGTAGCAATTAAAGTCCCTCTAAATCAGAGTTGCAGCAAAACATTTTTTACAGCTGTGACTTGACGTGGGAGTAATATGGTAGGTGAGTTTTCAGTTTCAATTTAGAGACTCAGCACTCTGAATGGCTCTTGGCAACACTACTGCGCAGTAACTTCTAAAGCCCCAAATCAAGAGCCTCTCATGGTACAACATCCATGTTTAATAAGAGGATCATTGAGAGGGGAAAAACCAGATCAGCAAAATGTGTCGAAATCTTCAAGGCTTTATTAAAATTAGAAGGCTCAAGGCTCTTAAAGAAATGTCTTTTTTATGCAGTAGCTAGAAGCGCTGTCTTAGAAGGTCTCTTATCCTCTTAAATACAATAGTGGGTGCAATCTAGAATTAGAGAGAAAACAGCAATAATCCCCTATAAGTTCTATTAATTTTGCTGCAAAAGCCTGGATTTTCCATCAGGGCAAAACGTTGTAAAAATTAGTGTATTAATACAAACCCATGCTTACTGTCACAGCCTGGGGTTTCATTCCCATTCTCCAATTATAAAATGTTTTCATAGATTCATGGAATCATTAAGGTTTGAAAGGACCTCCAAGATCATAAACACAACCATCAACCCAACCCCACCGTGCCCACTAAACTGTTCCCTAGTGCCACATCTACAAACTTTTGAACACCTCCAGTGACAGTGACTCCACCACCTCCCTGGGGAGCCAACCCCTCACCACTCTGTCAGGGAAGACATATTTCCTGATGTCCAATCTAAACCTCCCCTGACACAACCTGAGGCCATTTCCTCTTGTCATATTGCTAGCAAATTTTGCAGCCTTTAGATTGAGGACTGCACTTGTTCTGCTGGAGAGTTTACTGGTAAGGGTTTACTGTTTCTCAGCAGCAAGGAGCTTGACTGGCACTAGGAGTCCTCAAGCTGCTTCTAATACAAAAGCTAAAGAAAAGAAGTGTTAAAAGGACTTCATACAGTGGTAGACAATGAGAAACTGCACAAGTCAGCAGGTTAGTCCATTGGAGAGGCACAGACTCGAGAAAATGTTTACATGAAGGAAGCTTACAAACATTGCTCCTCAATGAAGTCCATCGGTTCTCTTTTGTGAGCCAAAATCCCCATTGAAGGAACTGAACACAGCAACCGCTCCTGAATTCATAATTGCCACAGTAAAGGAAGCAGACACAAATGCACTTGCATTTATGGGAGTTAAAGCCTTTGCCATTGCAGAAAGTGACAGCAGTACACTGTGAATTAATTCCCTCCTTCCGCATGGACAAGAGAATAGATGTTCCCAAAAACAAACCAACCAACCCAGTCATACCATGATTAACAAATTGCACACAGAAGGGATCTACTCCTGTCTTCAGGGATTAGCTGAAAATATGCTTCTTGATGTTACCCTAATTGGTGTATAGGCTAATGTCTGGGCTGGATGACCTCCTTAAGTCCATGTTATTCACAATTATTTCCATGAATTCAGAATCTCCAAAACAATACCTATTTTTCTGCTTACATTTTGCTAGTTACAGAATAAATAAAGCATCCCCTTGCTTACATTGTGTAGGCTGGTGGCAGTGAGATCTCCAAATTACCTTTTTACTATGCTATGCACGAAGAATGTATTAAATGCCCAATAGGTTCGGAATAACACTCCCCCTCTTAGCAGTGGCACATGACAGCCGCTTTCTGCAGACAATCCTCCTGGTACTTCTCCAGCATTCAAGCCTGTGTGCAAGAGACGTTAGAGAGTACAGAGCCATGCATATTCCCTTTTAACAACTGTGCATGGACCTGCAGACCCCAAATGTGAGTATTCTGCTCTCCTCTTTAGATTTGCTGACAGTAGCTGCCTCGTCAACATCTTGTAACAACTAAATCTAGATGCTCATAGCCCACAGCCCAGAGAGGTACTTTAATTTCTCTCTTTTAAACCAGTCTCCTACTAGCTTCTTGAACATCCCCAGTGCCATGGCATCTGGTGAACAAGTTTGCATAGTCTTCCTGACTGATGATTAACACGTCTGTAGTCGAAAAGCGCACTTTCAAGTGAAGTGTCATCATTCTGCAGATTGTTTTGTGGCTGCTGGTTACTGGTAATCTTTCTGCCTGGATGATGTTGAGTATATTTTCTCTTTGAAGTGCTCTGTGGCTGTAGGCATAGTTAGAAAGATATCACCTCTCTGTGCTTCTCAGAAAAGCAAATGAATGAAAAACTAAGAAATTACTTTCAACAGCACAAGTCATAATTAGCCCCATCATGCTAAGAAGCAGACTAAAGCCAAGAATAATATTTGGTGATGTAGATCCCAGGACACCAAGAGGTATCAAGCACGTGCCCTTTTCCTTGCTATCATTACACAACATCAGTCTTTATAGCAAATTGCAGGACCACATATCAAGCAATAAACACCCAGCTGTTAGTAGTGTCACACAGTTCAACCAAATGAGCAACATCAAACTCTTTCTAAATATCCTCAGCCTTGCAAGAATATACCAATTCTCAGAAGGGCGTGCAGTGATAGGACAAGGGGGAATGGTTTCAAGCTAAAAGAGGGGAAGATTAGATCTTAGGAAGAAATTCCTCCCTGTGAGGGTGCTGAGGCACTGGAACAGGTTGCCCTGGGAGGCTGTGGGCAAGGCCAGATTGGATGTGGCTCTGGGCAGCCTGGTCAGGTGAGAAGTATCCCTGCCCATATCTTCCATATCTGCTTGCAGCAGGATCCTTCTCTTTGCAAATCAAAACTCATAACTGTGAGCATACGTTGTTCTATAGCAACAGCAACCAAAAAAAGAACCTGGCTAACGAGAAAGGGAAGCGAGACACGGTCTAAAAAATGCTGTAACGTTGTGTGTGTGCATTGGCACCATGGAACCACAGTAAGTTACATACTGCTGTAAACCTAAGGGTTATTTCCTTAGGTCCAGGTGCCTTTGCAAAAGGCACGTCTGTTTCCCACTGCTGCTGTGAAGTACCTCTCACATGAAGCAACAGCAGCAGGCTGCGTGTGAAGCTGAAATTTTTAAACATTTATGATTCCAGTACCATGCTGTGTTGGGGAACATCAAATGATGCACGGACCTTTTCTAGCTAGAGTGCTTCACTAGGAGCTGTGTAGAAACAGGACCTGCAGAAACAGAACATGCAGAGTGAAGACTGAAAGGAACTAGGGGAAACCGAGGGAAATTGTTCATGCATTTACTTACATCACCAGGTACATGCTTGGTGCCATGCAAGAGGTGCAAGGATTCACTGTGCACATGTAGAGAGAATACAAATGACCCAGTAGGTTTATAAAGCCAACATGTAATAGTGATTTTCTTTCTTCTCTAATCATGCCTCTTGACTTTTTAAAGGTCAAGAATCTGAGCTGTCACTGAAAAATCAGAAGCTGCCATTTAGTACAGTGCATTGGAAAACAGAGAGCACTGTAGAGTTATAGCTTTTGCCAACATGCCTGGGTATTCGATTTGTTATGAAATGTATTTGCAGATGCAGAAGAGCACAACTGCAGGATGTTTGGAAACAAAAGTCTTGCAAACAATGATGAAAGGAAGGATGAAAGGAAAAAAGGTGAAGAGGACCTGGAGATATGGAAAATGTTACCTGGCTGATTCCTTTTCATATGTATGAAGTAACCTACTGAGGTGCTGGATGGATCTCCTAAGAGGTAATAAGCAGGAGAACTTCCCTCTGTGCACACTGCAGCTCAAACATCTCAAGAGTTAGCTTCTCTGAACAGAGATAACAAGCAGCTGACAGAGACCTGCTTAAACTGCATGGGACAAGAAAGAAATGCCTGAAGTCAAGAGTCCTCCATCAATCCACAAAGCTGAAAGAATGTGAATGGCATAATATCCAGCAGCAACCAGAGTATCTATTTTCTTAATGATGAGCAACTCCCTATATATACTGCTGTGGGAATAATGTGTTTGAAGTTTGAAACTGTCTGATTAGGTTATGAAGAAGCCCCATGTGGCACACCATCCAGTTATCTTTATATATGTGTCTCAAAAGTGAAGGAGTCAGCCTTGGAAGGATTATGCTGCTCTTTGAGTAGTTTACCTTTTGGCAGGCATTACAGAAAACAATTTGCAGAGACCAGAGAGACTGACTATTACACAGAGCGTAAGACAAAGAAATGGATCCCGTTTAAAACAATTAAGGAAAGCGTAAAGAACTGATCTGAGAATAATGGGGACTGATCTTTCATGCATACTACCTACTCCAAATTGCAGAAGAGATGAGCAAAGTGAAAATGGAGAAATTAAATAACTGAATGGGGTGAGAGATAAAAAGAGTAAATGGTTTTTAAAATCTAAATCTCTACTATCTGTAAACCTGAAGTGTGCTAACATGCTTATTTACTGCAATTAATGGAGAGGACAGCAAGCTTTAGCATTACTACCACTTCCCAGGAAAACTAGTGGTGTGGTAGGCCAATACTTTTTTGTGGTACTAACAGGGCTAATACGCTGTCCAACCCCTAACAGCCTGTGATCCTATGATCTCTGAACGGGGACATTGCCATGCAGGGTCTGGCTGGAGGGAGCCAGAAGGTGGCAGCTGTCCTTTCAGGTACCTCGATATTAGATCTGCAGGACAGAGCTCACCTTTCACAGCAAGCACAGAGATTTCCAGATAATCACCCTGGAGTGTTTGAGACTATTTGGGTTCGCATGTCCAAGAGCAGGGTGAGAAGCAGCCTTTTTTGTTGAAGATCAGTGTTTTCTGCCGAGGGTCCTGAGGAAAGCTTTGTGAAAACAAATAGGTAAACGTAGCCTCTTATGTTGCCCTTGCCTGCCAGAAGTGACTGCTCTCCTCAGGAGCAAATAGCTCAGGTACTTTTAAACCAGACTTTTGAACTTGGGAAACAAACCATTTTTATCTGTGTGCCCTGCTCTTGCAGTGCTTCCTCAAGAAAGCTCCAGACGCTGCTAAGAAGAGCAGCCACTTCTGGGAATTGAGGCTGCTGCTTTGAGTGTAAATCCCGGCTTTCAGACATCAGTTTTCATCACAAAGAACTCGATTCTTTCTTGGAGGCTGTGGTAGTAGAATCATTCTACATCTTCATTCTCAGTGTGATACCAAGCTGCAGCAACTGAATAAGCTGGCTAAGTTTTATGGGATAATCCTCAGGTCTCCTTGGCTTTTTGTTTCATCACAGAGTATCTAGGAGCATTTAAAGAAAATTCTCCCTCAGTTATTTTCCCCTCTGTGGTAAAAGACAGCTATTGTTTTAGACAAGCAGGAAAGCCAGTTTGCAGAAAATGGAAAGAGTGTTTAGGACAGACCGTAGGATTTATCACGTAAATGTGGGGCAGCTACGTGCCTGCTGTCCTGAGAGCATTACCAAACTTCCAGCAGGAGTCGTGCTTGAACAGTCAATTCCTGCTGTCTACACACTAAAACAACTTGAGCATCGACACGAAGTTAATGTCAACATACGATTCCAGCCAAAACTGTGGGTGAAAGTGCTAAGCTGAACATCAGGTGGCTCTCTGCCATGAAGTCATTGCAGCCTGAAAAGAGCAAATAGGACATTCTGTTCACAAGAACTGTTCGCATGGGCAGAGAACCGTGGGACAAAGGGTCATTGTTTTAAACAGGAAAAGGATAGATTTAGGCTGGATATGAGGAAGAAGTTCTTGAATCTCAGGGTGGTGGATCCCTGGAACAGGTTGCCTAGAAAGGTGGCAGAGGCTTGGAGCCATTCAAGGTCAGGCTTGATGGCTCTCTGAGCAATCTGTTCTAGTTAGAGATCATAGATGTTCCTGTTTGTTGCAAGGGGGTTGGACTAGATGATGATTGGAGGTCAGTTCCAACCCAGTACTTTTTACGATTCTCTGATTCTGCATTGCACACTGCCATTCTGGAGAAAAGTGAAATGATTATTTGGAGATGAGATTGAAATACAAATTTAGGTTGATTAACTTTTTCTTGCTCACTGAGGTTTGAGAATATAGCCATTTATGACTAAAGAATGCTCAAAAACATCTTCAATTAAAAAAATTCCTCAAAATAGGGAAACCAGGATAAAAAATTCTAGCCCTCAGATTCTACTGATGGTTTACTGGCAGAACTATCCAAGCTGGGGGTTTTCTGCTTATGTGTGCATTTTAGAAACTATAGCCAGTTGTGCACAAAACACATTCCCAGTGAGGATGTTATTGCAGCAGGGTCATGCCAGTTTAGGTTAGCAGGAGCTGGAATGCGCTGTCACTGGGCATAGGCAAGAGGCACATGTGCAACTGCCTTGAAAGCCTTTTTTCCACCATATGAGAGAACGCTTCATTTTTCAAACCCAAAAAATATCTTCTGGCTAGAAAACAACAACAGAAGTTGGTGTCCTTGGAGGACAGAGTCTAGAAGGGGGTTGGATTAGATTATCTTCAGAGGTCCTTTCCAACCCAAACCATCCTGTTGATTCTGAGTTGAAGATATGTTTATTTAATCAGCATGAAAACAACTCTCTGCACTGGGCACAGATTTATATTTTCCCTATATCTGTGTTCTAAGTTGTGACATCCTGCCTTGAAAGCATTGCACATGGTGCCTGTGATGGAGACAGACAAGAAGAACTGAAGAAGAGGAGAAAGGACAGAAGAAACTTTAGGCAGCAACGACTGTGGGGGGCTCAGTACAGCTGAAGTCTTCCTCACTAGCTCCCCCAATCATTAGAAAGTGGGACTGTCAGTAGCACCTGGCTGTTGACATTGGGCAACTGTAAAAAGCCGAAATGAGGAACAAGAGCACTGTAGCAAACAGTGTTTCTATGGCTTGCATTAACAACCAGAGCATGTCTCTGGACTCCTTCCTTTGCCAGAGAGTAGGAAATAAATGAAATTTCAAGGGTCTGATGAACAAAAATTCCAAGGTCACTCAACCTGAGTGGGATAAATGATAATAAGCTTTACTAAAAATAGCAATTCAGTGACCTGTTGTTGCAATTCTGGATGAGTTTTGTGTGATTAATTTTCAAGTATTTCCCATTAAGGATATTATGCACTGTGCTGAATTTCAGTCGGGAGAGGCTGCAGCTCTTTTTCTTCCTCAGAAACAGGAATGAGACACATACCATTACACTGCAGCGATTTCCAGTTTAAGCTAGTTATTTAGACTCCACTATAATAAAGAAAGATTCATCTTAGTACTGGATGAATTGCTTTCTGGAGGTGCCTATTGTCTTCCTTACACAGCCTATCTTTTAGAGCAATAAAACATACATTCCACAACCATGTTTAGTAATATCCAGTGTCAGTACAGTCACTAGTCATGAGCTTCCATCTCATCCTACGGGGTTGCTGAAATAAAGGACAACACTTATGGTAGCTGTAGACATTTAGAGCATGAACGTTGCTAAATTCACATGGGAATACAAAGAATAAGATGATGGCATCAAGAAAGCATTTCGAGTGAGCTTGGAAAGCATCTCTGAATGGACGCAGTCACGTGAACCCATTCTCCTTTCCTCCATTAGCAAGGGCCAAGGTTGTTTGTGTGGGTTGCTGTGACACAAGTGACATAAAGGCAGCGCTTAATGCCTATCAGTCTCCAAGAATTTAAAAATTCTCTTAAGAAGGTAACACTTTAGTATAGCTCACAATTCCAGAAGCTGTGGCTTAAAAATAAGACCTCTCAGACTAAAGAAGCAGGAAACAAACAAGACATATGACAGTCTTAACATTAATTTCAGGATTGTCAAGGCCTGACACTTCTCTCATGAAAATATCTGACCCTTCTCTCATGATATTGTCTGTCTCTATGATTCCACTGTAGTTGTCTTCATCTTTCTTCAGAAAAATGAGGGCAATCTGGGCCTTCTATTCATTGTGCGTTTTGCCTCTCAGCAAGGTCAACGAATTCCATGTAAAGATTTCTAACCTTATACAGTAAAGATGAGAAGAAACTGATAAACATGATGATTTATTCTTCATCAGTCAGAAACTAAGTAGGCATATTCTCTATGGGGCTCATACTGGTACTGTACAGACATGAACTTGCATTGTTTAATATCAATTTGCCGCTAAACAAAACCTCTTCTGACTTCAGTGTGACTCATGCATAGAAAATTAATCAAATTTGGAGCTGTTTGGTCTTTAAAATTATTTCATATGACATCTCTCATCTAGAAAGTCGTTTAATAACAGAGGCAAAGTAACAATTAACAGTGAAAGAGTCATGCTTCAGTGTGAAGCCCATTGTTCTAGAAGTCTATTACACTTTTTGTGATTAATTTGAACAGTCCATTTTTCCATTTGCCTTCTGCTTTAGGCTTTGTAGGCACATGGTGTCCAAAGTAAATGGACACCACCTTGAAATGAGGATCTGTACAATTACTTTCCTTCCTTCCCCAAACCAAAAATTCCCATGGCAGAGGACATGGAATTAGATGATGTCTGAGTTCTCTTCCATCCTCAACCGTTCTATGATTCTGTGAAAAGTTGATAAAGGTCTTCTGGTGACTGTTGTATACGGAACAAGTTTGACTAAATGCTTGGGGTTTTGCACATTGCTCCTGTATCAAGCCCAACCTCCAAGGTGTCCCACCAGCATCATGTCATACTCCTTACCCCAACATAAAATGCCCTCAGCTTTGCAAACTGTCACACGCCTCATTAATATGCCCCTTTTTCCTTCAGATCAACTACTAACCTTTGTTTTGTCAGACCTTTGGACAACAGGAAATGCAAACCAGGCCATGTCCCTCCTAAAGATGCTCTTGTTAGGTGATTATGTTATAAATGCTAAAGGACAAGAGCACTGCCTTCATAAACAGCTAACAGCATAAACTGGCTCCTGGCTCCCTCTGTATTTACAGACATAAAGAGGATATCAGTGGCTCAAGCCAAGTGTCTGCCTAGTGCAGGATTCTCTGTTCAACAGCAGATCCCAGTGAATGTGCATGGAAGAGTCTACAAAGTAAGGTAAGACACAAAAAGGGCTGAATTTTCTTAGTGCTTTCTCCTAGCTGTAGCCTTGTAGATACAATCTTTGACAACAGCAAGTAAAAGGCCCCAGCTTTAACCATGGTAGCAGTTGCCCAGGGACCAGCTGCCTGTGAGCTCCCAGTGTGTCCCTACTGCAGGACAAACAATCTCTCTGGGATATATGAAGGCAACACACAGCTCCCAAGCTTTGCCTGGGAAGTAGGAGGAAGGAGTAGGCTGTGATAAAATATTATATGAAAATATGCCCAAATAGACCCAAGGATGAAGAGAAAGGGACCTGTGCCACAGCCATCACACTGCTCCCAGCAAAGACCTGGGGACACTGATGACCTCTTGCAAGCCCACTGCAGGTTTTATGAGGAAGACTCAGGTCTTTGACCTTAGCACCTCTGTTTCTTCCATGATTTGTCCAGTCAGTTTGCAAACCTTCACAGATCACTCGTCTTCCAAGGCTGGGCACACATCATAGGTTATCTTGCAGGAACAAGTGAGTGAAAGGAGGGCTTTGAGGCTCACACATTTTGTAAAACTTCTCTGCTCTGATCTGCATTACAGAAATACAGAAATCCCCAAATTCTCATTCAGCTTTGCAGAAATGTCTCTATAATTGTGAGTATGCAAACATATGGCTGTTCATATTATTACAGCATCCACACCAACATCTTCCTAGTGTCCAGAAAGCTCTATCCGTGCCTTTCTCTGGTTGTGTGCAACAGCTGATTTGGGATTTGTCACGTACTCACTACTGGTAGCTGAAGTGCACTTACCGATGAGCCTCGACGTGCAGTGGTGAAGAGGCGGTGGGCTTTGAACAGGATCTGGCATTCCTAAATGAGGAAACAGTATTTGAGATGTCTGACCTCAGCATTCACCTTTGGCTTGCAAAATCTACAAAGCAGCACAAGAAAAATCTGTCAGATTCTCTAAGCTCAGGAAACAAACCAGCCCAGAACTCGCCGGAGACTCTTTCCTGTGTTTGTGTACTACAAGACATAGCTCTGCATCCATAACATTTTGCTGACTATATTGTTTCTCCCCTCCTTATAAACAACTCAGGCATGTTAGAATACTCTGCTTTTAGAATACTCAAATGTGAAATGTGACTTCAGTCTTTTGCCACTGAGTTGTGCCTCTGCTCTGAGCAATACACATACAGCCTACAAGGCAGTGAGTGAAATAAAGCTGTCACCAAAACTTGTCTGCTGTTCTTTATGAAATTATCTGGGGAAGCTGCTTTGCCTGCACAGCAAGCATCAGTGGGGAGACCCAGGACACTTGATTAAAAGCATTATAAACACATTTGTTTGCCCTGGGAGGCTGAAGAACATGATTTTTCTGACAATTCCACTCTACTCATTAGTGAGAAAATCCCCTGACCAGTAACTTCACCAGTTATTGCAAGACCGCTATGTTGTAATAGTACTGAGCCAGACCTTAGGAGAACAGCATTTATTGAACAGCTCATCTTTCTCTAAGTAAACTTCCGTGGATCATGGCAGACATCCCTGTCTCACTTTTCTATTATCTGTACTCCCTTTCTTCCATTCTTTGCCTGCCTTAGGCTGCCCATTTGTTAACACAATAACTTGCACTTACTATGGGTAGCAGCAGATGCAGTAGTTAAAGATGTTTTAGTGCTCCTAAGTGCTATCATTACGCAAAAACTCTCATTGGTAATACAGGTTAGTGAATAAATCAAAGAATCATTGTCTTATTGGTGGAAAGACGCCTCTAAAGGCTACCTAGACCAAAATGCCACTTGAAGCAAAATTATCACATGTACAGCATCAGGTCAGTCACGGCTTAGCCAGGCAAGTTCTTGAAAATCTTGAAGATTTCACACATTTCACAGAATCATAGGATTGTTTGGGTTGGAAAAGACCTTTAAGATCATTGAGTCCAACTGTTAATCTAACCCTACCAAGCCCACTGCTAAGCTGCAGATCTGTACAACTTTAAAACACATCCAGTGATGGTGATTCAACCTCCACTCTGAGCAGCCTGTTCCAAGGTCTGATGACCCTTTCAAAAAAAAGTTTTTTCCTAATGTCCAACCTAAGCCTCCCTTGGCTCAGCTTGAGGCCGTTTCCTCATGTCATCATTACTTGTGACAAGAGACCAACGCCCTCCGCTCTACACCCTCCTTTCAGGCAGCTGTAGACAGCAATAAGGTCTCCCCTCAAGACTTCTGCTCTTCAGACTAAACAGCCCCATCTCCTTCAGCTTCTTACAAAGGATGTACTAGAGCCCTTTGCACAAATTACCCAGGTGAACAATTCCTGTGCTGCACTGACCTCTTAGTAAAGAGGTTTTTTTCCTTAAATCCATTTGAGCCTCCCAAGCCACAGCCACTGTCCTTCACACCTTGCTAGAACACCTGTGCCTGCTCTGCACAATTTGGCTCCTTCATCTTTGGAACTTCCTCTGAAGTGACTTGTGGGCAGCTTTTATACAGCCCTTTGTTTTCCTCTCCTGCAGACTACACAAGCCCAGCTCCCTCTAATTGTAGGCACCCAACCATCCTGGACAGTGAAAGGCTGTCACCACTGGAGCTTTGTCTGATTCTCCTAAATTAGTGAAAAAACCTCCTAGTGAAGCCTAGGTGGGAAACAAACGCACAAACACCCTAGTCAACTAAAAAACAGCTTGAATGCATTTTTTAAGCTTTTGTGGAATAATTTCTTTTGCACAAATTTGAGGGGAGGGATCTTTTTCTAATGAAAGCCATATTACGTTGAACTTTACATTTTTGAGCAAATTCTGCACAACTTTCGTAGTTTTGTCTCCTGTAATAACTGCAGTTTGCATTTTAATGGGCTTGGTAGTATTGAATCAGTGCATCAGTTTCCATTTGCATATTAAATGCAAATAGCAATTAAATGCAAATAGCAAATCTCTGCCTAGCACAGCACTACCACAATGCATTATACAGGCTTCCACATCCACATTATATGTACCAAAAGAGCTATTTGCCTACAGGCAACCAACCACGTAATATAGGTTAAAAATGCGGTAAGTTCCAAAAGAACAGTGGGATGACAGATTTAAATACATACAGAAAGGACCCAACACCAAGCAAGTGATCTGGAGCCATCCTGAGATCCCTTAATAACACATCTGTTATCCACAGCAGACACTGATTCTATACCTGCTCAGCACAAGTTCATGTACTACAGAAGCTCTGTGTGCTTTAGGTTGGACTCTGGCAAACTTGAGCACATTTGCTGTTTCTGCAATATTTTCACATTTTTTCCACAAGAATTCTGCAGTGGCTGACACTGTAGCCATAAAGCTACCTTTCTGAGTGTGCTCTGCACTCGCAGCAACACGTGCGATCCCACCGTAAGCGTCCCCAGGTCACTCTTTAAACAAATGTCTGTCACTGTTTGTATTCTGAGAGGTTCTCACCACAGAGCAACTACTCTGCTTCCAGGCAAACACTGACCTGGAAAAAGCTGCTTTCTGTTCTTTTGGCTGATTAGGCTTTGCATGTGGTGGTCACAGGTACAAAATTAGGTGGACCACTTGGTTTAGCTACTTAATGCCATGGGAGCAATGTGATATTTTCATTCCCCAAGAAGGAGTTGTCTACATTTAACCCATATCAAGGGCTCAACTGCAGCACTCTACAACCAAATGACCCCTCCTCAGGTAGGAAGGGGGAATGGGAAAAAGAGAGGAGACCCACAGGCTGAAATGAAAATAGAGTTAATGAAACAGAAAAGCTAATATTAATATTAAAGCAAATATAAAGTGGACAGTTAGCAAACAAACAGCAGCCACAACAAATGGGAAGGCATCTTCAGCAAAGCCACAGATAAGACCCTCCAGGAGCAGAGAGGACACAAGAGCAGACCCCATCCTCAGCAAACCTTCCCCTTTATACTCAGTGTGACGGTTATGGTATGGGACACACCTGTAGCCAGCTCCAGGCAGCTACTCTGGGGTTTGCTCCTCCCAGCTGGTGCTCCTGGCTGACTCCAAACAGTAACAGCAAACACAGCGTTGCTGACATGCAATTCTGTCCCAGTGAAACTAGAACAAGAGTACGAGCTGTCCCACTGCACCAAGGCAGTGCATGAGGAATGCTGATCATCATGCAAAAGCAGTCTGTCAGTGCCTGCCAGAATATCACTTCAAACATCCCAGTGCTGTGACAGGAGCTGCAGGTCATGGTTGGTGCTGCAGGGATGGTAAAGCTCATCTGAGGACAACTCACAGTCACCAGCTTACCTTGGAGAAATGAACAACCGCAGAAGTCGTTCGGCCAGGAAAGCTCCTGGCAGTGCTGCACCACCAAGGCAGACAGCAAGGCACAGCACCCAGGGTCACCATATTCATCCCCTGCTTTTCTCTTGATGCGGACATGTAGAGGTGCTGAGCTTGCTTGTCCCGCACCAACCCTACAGTGCTGCACAGCTTTCCGTGTTTAGATGCCTCACCATCCAGGACAGCTCACTTCAGCCATCCTTTCAAGAACACTGTGCCTGCTGCACTGGTATTTCATGAACAATCTCTTACATAAAAATCTAAATGAAACGTAGTGTGTTGGGGAATTTAAAAGCTGCTTTTACTAGCCATGAGCAACACCCTTGAGTAACTTGGTTTTCTCCAGTTGTCCTCCATTCCTGGTAAGGGTAAAACACATTCTTTCTTTTCATGGGTTGCTCGATCTGAGTGACGTAAACACAAATTACCACTAGCACAAAAACCAAAAAGGCAGTGTTGGATATCCTTCCTGTTAGTGAAGACCTTGTTCAAACAATATATATTTTGTGTTTCTTGGAATGTCTGCAGCTTCCAATATGGAGGAAACACCCTGGAACATCTAGTAGTTGCTTTCTAGGGCTTTCACCTCTCGGGAAAATTTCTGTTGGAGGAGTGGAAGAATACAGAGATGAGATTTCATCATCTCTGTGTGAGGAAATCATACCAAAGCGGTGCATTCTTGCTAGTGGGGAAAAGAAAGGGGAGAGAGCATGTTAAGGAAAGTGGAAGCTGAGGGATAGATTTACATTGTGAGACTTCTGAATTTTGGTTTCAAATGCCTAACTTCATGTGCTGTTCAAAACCAGAAAATAATTTCTTCTGGTTTCAGTGAAATCCAGAAATGATTGCTGCCTGCTGATGAAAAGCCCGCTGTACCTGAATAGCAGCTTCTACCACCAAGACCCTTCCAGGAAAGCCGTCTTTTATCTCTGAGTGGGGATGAAAGCCCATTAGCACATTTTCTTTGTACAGTAGGGATACTCTTCTGTGTCAGTCCAGGATGAGGGAAGAGGCACTATATGGTTGCTGGGACCTCAGAGTTGTCCAGTTTCATTTTTCCTTCCCTTGTTATTGGTAAATAACCTTAAAAATGAGGATACATCAAGTCAGAAAGGTTAGAAAGACAGAAATAGGGCTTTGCATTTCAGCCTCTGAGAGCTTTATTGCCCACAAGATTTGGAGACTCTTTGCTATTACTTTGCCCTTCTAACCTTGTTGCACTTGTGTTTGTGACTTTGTCTTCAGCCTGACAGATCACAATGTCCTTTACCAGAATATTTTAATCTGAATTTTGCTGTTGAGCTAAACAACCCGCATGGAAAAAGCATGTTAAAGATAATGCAGATATAAAGCGTTCCCTAAAGGAAAAAGCAGCAATGAGGAACAGGGCTTCTTCAAAGCCCACAAGCCTCTCTATTATTCATGTATGATTTTTTTCTAAGATACTGAAAAACATTTGGTTTTACTAACATCTCCCACCCCAAATAACCTTAGTAGGTCTGGGTCTGTGACTTCTTTACATTGGTTTCACAGTTATTTTACCTCGGGCAACAAAACACCTGAATTCCTTTGCTCACAGAAAGATTTGCTAGGGGCTCTTTCTATCCACGTGAAGTTCCTGTAGTCTGGCTGTAATTCAGTGAATTATTGGAGAAAGAAAAATGACTGAACCTCATCGTGAGAATTCCTACATGATGCTCATTGTCTCCCAGAGTAGTTAGATTCTTGGTACTCAAAACCAGGCACAGAAAGAGCTGGGTTTCCTGAAGTATTGATCTCTGACATCAGTGACTGATAGAACTTGGGGCTGTGCAGTGAACTGCTATAAGTAAACAAGGAAGAAAGTGATTAAAGTCTTGGCTTCGTGGTCTGCTGAACACAGAAGAATACAAAGAGAGGATTTTGTGGTGGTGTTCAGAAAGCAATATGGTCTGCAACATCTAGGAAGCAATACATCTTTCTGTATCTATACCCCAGACCTCTAAAGCGATTCAACTAGTACCAACAGGTCCTCTTCTCATCCCCATCCTCACATTTATATCATCCGGTGAATATAGTACAACATGTGGTCCTGTTGCTTAGGTTGATGGTTTAATGATGACCTAGCAGCACTGGGTTGAAGGTAGGACTTAAAGATCTCTTCCACCCGAAGATACTCTGTGATTCTGGGCCCATCTTCATTTTCCTCTTACCACCTTAACTTTTTCCCCACTGCTTCTTCTCACATACTGCCTCCTACTTCTGTTCTTTAATCTTTCTTTGGCAATGTTATTTAAACATTTAAACATTTAAAAAGGTATAACATACCTTTCCTCTCTCCAGATCACAACTGGTATCATTTTCTCCACTTCTCTCACTCCTTGGCATCAAGAGAGTGACATCAAATTCAGTAATTGTCAAGAAAGTTTTGATCATTCCCTGAGTCCCCATTATGTACAGTCCCCTTGCTGAGATAAATCAATCTTGATTGACTTAAATTTTTTTCTGTCTGCAGGAACATGTGTTATGCGTGATAGCCAGGTGTCTAACCTGCGTCTTCCCTCCTGAGTTTAAACCTATTACTTTATCCCCTGCCTATTACAGACGCAGAGAAAACCTTATTCACTTGGTTTGTACAGCAACATCTTTACACATCTGAAGACTGTTATTATGCCTCTCCTTGACATTTTCCTCTCCAGATTAAATAACCTCAACTGACTTAGCTTTACCCAATAGGTGATGTTTGCCAGTGGTCTCATTGTTCTCTCTGCAATGCTTTTAGCCCATCCTTTTTAAAGCATGTGACCAAAAGTGGACATTGTGGTCCTGCTGAGACCCTGGCAATGATCACTGCAGTGGAATTCAGTCTTTTACGCTACAATGCTTCACCTTCTCTATCTGTAGACATAAGAACACAAAGTATCTTTTAGGACTGTGCGTCTGTTAGTGTTTTGTTTTCAATTTTGTAGCAATAACATGACACCGATTACTTATGTTCTTTACCATAAAACCTTTTTTTTTCCCTTCAGAATGACTGATTGCCAGTTCTTGCTCCTCCTCTGTTTATATAAAGGACTGCTCCTACCTAAACTGTGTTACTTCTCATTACTGAATGGTACCCTTTCTTCTTTGTAGAATATTCCTTCAATTCAAATAAATTATCCACGATCCTAAACTTCTTGCTGAGGTCTTTACTATTTTGACAGCATCTGCAGATTCAGTAGTCAAATTTCTTTCCATTGCTTCCATTGTCTCACTTGTTCTTCCCAAACTTCCTGGTACAGCTCATTTATCAAAATGTTAAAAAACCACTGGATATAAATTAAACCTTACTAGAATGCTGCTTTAAATGTTTTCTCTAAGTTTGACAGTGAATTGTTGTTATGACACTGTCTCATTTTCTATACAGTTTTTCCCTTCTATGAAACAAAATCATGCAGCAGTCTGTATTTGTGTAACCTCCTTATCATAGAGTCATAAAATCATTAGGGATTGGAAGGGACCTCAAAAGATCATCTAGTCCAATGCCCCTGCCACAGCAGAATTGCCTAGACCAAGTCACACAGGAACGCATCCAGGTGGGTTTTAAACATCTCCAGTGAAGGAGACTCCACAACTGTAATGGAAGGCAATGCCTTTCTAAAGTCAAGATATACGAAATCTGATGCTTCTTCCATATACTCAAGACCCTGGCATAAAGTACAAACAGATTAGTTTATGTTCAATGTGCCACCTCACCCCATACTCTTCTAGGTGCTCATTTAGAGTTTTCTTGATTATTTATTCTGCTGTTTTTCTGCAAGTGAGGTCTCCTTATTACTTCTGTATTAGCATAATTGTTTATCATAGCTTTTGGGTATCAAACCAGTGTTTCTAACAGACACTGGTAAGATTAATAGATGCCATTTCTTCTGCACAGACCCACAAAAAAAAAAGACAACTAAAAAGGAGAGACAGTGGAAGGAAGTGAGTAGCTTTGACAGTTGACATCTTCTACATCTTCTGTGTTTGTGGTTTACTACACAGTGGGCATTATTTTAGTTATCAGAGGGTACCTGCCAGGGAGTTTTCATGAATCATAGAACCACAGAATCTTTAGGGATTGGAAGGGACCCCAAAAGATCATCTAGACCAATCTCCCAAGAGCCTTGCCCTGGCTGATGCACTCTGAGTCAGGAAGAACCTCTGAATGGAGCAGAAGATTGCCTTCCCCTGGGAACCACTGAGCATGGCCAGGGGCAACATCAGGGGACAGAATGGGCCCAGCTGAAGGGAGGCAGGGAGCAGGCAGTCAGGTAGCAGCTGATACTGCTGAGAACAGCAAAGAGCAGATGGATGGGGAAGAGCAATAACATAACAGTTACTGTTTAGGAAGACATGTAAAATAGGAATTATCATTTTGAAATCTCTGGAAACTACAGCAAGTAGGCCAATAAGCTCAATAAGAAATGGTAGTTTTTTTAAGCTTTACACTTAAGACATCTGCTCACTGATTCCTGTGCATCTATGACCTTTTAGGGTGACAGCATCAGAGATCATCTGTCACTATGACTTACAGTAGTGATGATGACCGTGTTACAGAGGCTGTAGAGTTTCAAAAGGCAGGTTCTCTCTCTTTCAAGAGGAAACCTGGATAATAATATCACTCTGATGGAAAGTTCAGCAAGTCACTAAGTTCTCATTACAGGGATCTTCTGTAGAAGATAATTTTGCACATTGGCCTGAAGCTGCTTCAGATGCCCTTCTGGTCCCTGGCACCATCCATCAGAGCCAGGGCAGCAGAGCGAAGACATGGTTGCGTTCTGGTTGTAGATTGGCTGGAAACAAGATTCTGTTTTCAAAACTAAGTCATGAGTGCTAGAGGGTTTCTCTGGGTTATTGTAGTCACGACTTGTGTGTGTACTGCAGGATGCAGATTGTTCTACGCAGGCTCTGGGGCATTAGTGAGGCTACAGAACATAATCTTCTCAGTAACATCAGCCCTTGTTGATTGCAAAAACTGTAAGTGCCAGGGGCTACTCCAGTCAAATAGCATATTTCATCCCTTGGAGTCCTGAGAGTGCAAGCAGGCTCTGTCAGCCTTCAATGACTTATTCATCTTAAGTAAGGGAAGGAGAACCAGCACTGGTGCTGTTGAACTGACTGTTATCTCCTATGTCAAACCATTCACACAAAAGAATTCTTGTCAGGAGAGAAAAAATTGTCTCTATAAAGTAATATTTTTAGCTTTAAAGTATTACTTCAGCTATAAAATAGATTCCTTCAGCTTACAGAACACTTTGATTTGCCCTTTTATGACTTTCATGCATGAGAGTGATTCCAGAAACTCTTAAAGTCTGATTTTTTCCCAGCATAACTGTTCCTTTGCCTCTAACCTCGTGCATGTGCAGCATATTAAATATCTAAACCAACAATGTGTTGAAAAAGAATATAATTTAAATATTAATGAGTGATCAAACATTTACTTTGATTTTTCTCAATAACTGAACAAGTCTGAAGACAAAACCCACTTAAATTCTGGTTTAGCAATTACTCTGTAGTTCCTTCTCTTTTGTTTTTTACACTAATTCCAGATGTGACTAGGACGTTGTGTATTTAGTGTGAGGTTGTATCATGGACAGTGCTTCTCTGCATGAGCCATGTCAGGCTATGCTATTATTTTGGTTTCTCATGCCCAACCCGGGAGCATTAAGCCTAGTAAATAGGGAAATAATTGAAGCTTCAAACTCATGGGGTGCTTTAACACATTGACACATATAATTTTTTCACTACATTTCACATTTATATTAATATATTAATTACTGAAAAACATGTCATCACATTAACTCTACCACATGGCTAAGGAACGGACTGGCAAGTCATTAGCCTTCATTAAGTCAGTGAAGGAAAAGGAAGATTTCACAACTGTGCTCTTTCTTAGCCAGAGCTAATTCAGAAATGTGTTTCACGGAGCAAATCTTCAGTGCAAATGGAGAAGTTTCTAAGCTCCTTAACATCTCACACACACTCTCTCACAGAGCAGAAGAGGAGGACAGAAGGCTGAATAACTGCAAAACCAGAATAATTATTACCCAGTCCACGCAGCGTTAATAAGTGGGATGTTGCTGGATTGTTGGCCTTTGCGTGTCAGGGGAAATCATGCTACACTGCTGGCAGCCTACACCTGTCATGGGAGAGAAGGGAATTGACTTCCCAGACAAAAAATAAATCACGCACCAGTGAGTCAGCTGAGTGCAGACACACTGAATTAGGCAGTTTTCCTTTGCTTAGAAGATATCTGTTGGAATTATCCCCAAGTTTAGTTTAGTTTAGTTTAGACTTCCTTGTGTAATCATGGAATCGTTAAGGTTGGAAAAGACATCCAAGATCATCTAGTCCAATCACCATCCAAACACCACCATGCCCACTTAACCATGTTTCCTAGTGTCAGATCTTTTTTGAAGGCTCACTGGGCAGCCTGTTCCAATCCCTGTCCACTCTGTCAGGGAAGATATTTTTCCTGATGTCCAACCTAAACCTCCCTTGGCACCATTTAAGGCCATTTCCCCTTGTTGTATCACTGCTGACTTGGGGGAAGTGTAGAGAGGTGGCCTCCACCTCTCTACAACCTCCTTTCAGATAGTTGTAAAAGGCAATAAGCTCTCCCCTCAGCCTCCTTTCCTCCAGGCTAAACAGCTTCTGTTCCCTGAGCAGTTCCTCAAAAGACCTGTCCTCCAGGCCCTTCACTGTCTTTGTTACTCTTCTTTGGACACACTACATCATCTGGTGCTGATAGAAAGACACACTTGAAGATACAAACTGCCCATGTCCTAAACAATCCAAAATTCACGAGATGGGCTTGTCTGTAAGAACAAAATTGGAACATCCAAAGGTTTTAATCATGTGTGCTAAAGAAAGAATCAAGCACACAGGAAGTATCACATAGTATAATCCTTTGTGTTTAATTTGCAGACTCACAAATCCCAGGCATAGGTCTTTATTACTTTTGCCTGCAGCCTGGTGATTCAGCAGTATGTTTTCAGTGAAGTACCAAAAACAGGGAGAGAAAAAAAAGTCATTAACTCCAGCCGTTGTAGAGTGGTGACAGTCTCTGACCACTGTCTACATGAGGGGTAGCATGAGGTTATATCAGGTCACACACTTGGGCTCTTAGCTCACAGTGTAGGGCTAAACATCTGTTCATGAGATTACACGCAGACAAGACTGTAAAAGGAAGACATTCAAAAGGTAATCTGCATACTATTTCAGGAACAAAACCAAATCCCTCAATTTTGGATAATCTGTAGTGCTCGTTCTGCTGTCTTTTGCTCTGGCTACATTCTCAAAGTTAATTGCTTTTTTTTCTTTCCAGGTCTTTACACATCATTTCAGCTATAATGTTAGTTGTTTTGCCTTTGATGCTCCTTTTAGCTTCTCACCAGTTCCAACAGCCATCTTCAGGGAATTCTGAGATCTGGCTGCAAGATGCAATGCTGCTAGCAGACTGCTCAGAAAGCCAGCATGGTCAAGGGATCTGGCTTTAGACCCTCCTCTTGACAACATTTCAATAGGTGTGGGCTTAGGCTGGGCTAAGCATTACACTTTTTTAACTTGATTAGAGCCAACATTTTGATAATTAGATGCCTTAAGGAACTGTGCTACACTGAAAAAAACCCACAGCCAAGCAAAAAACCAAACAAACTGCCCCCTACCCTGGTCCTTTGATGCACAGAAAGAAAACATGTCATGTTGGCTGAGACTCATGAACATTTCTGCTTTTCAATGGTTTAGAACCATACTGTGTGTTTGGGGAAAATGAGAAGTAAAAAAGTGAGAAGGCAAAGCTAGCGGCATTATGATCAGTATAGGCTAGGAAGTTTGTTGTGAAAACGAAAGGTTTAACCAGAGAGCACCAGAACTTTCTTGGCCTCTAGTCATCTAAACACTAATGTGCTAAAAATCATGCATTGAATTTACAGGCTCCATAAGCAAAGCACAAGATAGATCGTAAAGCAGAAAAAAGATGTAATAAGCTCAGCTGGACTGCAAGATTCCCAGCCAGATTTATGAAAGCAAGCATCTCTATGATACCAAAGCCTTGTACGTTCTCTACCATCAGCATCCAGGAATTTTGTAACTCTACAGCATCTGAGGGCCTTCCAGAAGAGCATGAAGCAAGATGACTTATATCGCTCACAGCTTTTTCTTCTCATATTCTTAAATCTTGCATACTGGTGTCATGAATCCATCAATGAGGCAGAAAACAGAAGTTTTTTTCAGGTTTAGGTTCTCTGTGTGATCCATGAAGCCAGAAGGGTACATGCCTAAGAGATCCACACAAGCCAGCCCACCTAACACAAAAGAGAAAGAAGCAGGGATTCCTGTCATTTTGCCCTCTTTAGGGCCTGAATGCCTCACTCTAACGGAAAGTGCCGGGCTCTCATCAGGTTCCTGCATCCTCTCCCAGGGTCAGGAGTCAAAGGCTGTAGTGCTCGTTCTGCTGTCTCACAAGACCAGATGTTTCTCACAGGAAGAAAAAAGAGACCAAATCGGATTGTATGTGACAGCTTACAGAGTTACTGAAATGTGAGCTTCTGGTTTGGCTCTCTCTTGATACACCTCCTATTGAGGAAAACATTTTGACCATCCAGCTCCAGAAATGCCAAAAAAAGGTGAAAGCCTCACCAAAGAGAGGTGTGCTGCACTGCCTTGGAGTTGAAAGTTGTGTAAAAGGACATATTTCACTATAGCAACCGTTTTCCATCTTCTCAGGAAGAAGATGGGGCATTCCTATCTTTTTGAGGTGCAAAGATTCAGAAGCCACCAGACTGCAGCATGTAAAAGACAGTGGGGCACACTCTGTTTCTTCTCTTAAACTGTTTCCACCTCACATGAAGCTGTCTTTTGAATCCTGTTTAAGTGCTCCAGTTAATACCTCTCCTACTTGTCCATTATTTTAAGTAGTTCTTCCCTACACCACACCCTGAATCCTGGTGTTCTCAACAACATTAATACTTGTTTACTTAGTATGCCTCTTTGAATAGTTTTCTCTATGTTAACCTCTCTATAAGTCTGGCAGACCTCCTTCCCAACATCAATTCCACATGGAATTCATTTTCCTCTAACATATACAAGGAGATATGCGACAATATCAATACAAGATTGTTTTCCTCCCAAAAACATCCTAGGTTTATTATTTCCCTTAATGACAGGGAATCAGGATATTGTTTATTTCAAGTTGGACTATATAAAATAATGGATCATTCTGCATTCATTAGATTGAAGGTCTTTTGGCTGGGGCATCTCCTTTGTAATCTGTTTTGCAAAAGATCTCCCAGATGAGTAAAGTATCAGGGTAGTTGTGAATTGCTTCATGTGTTTGCCAAGACCCTAGAAAATAAAAAAAACTAATTATGTTAGAGGAAGGTCAAGTGTTTGAGACTGTAATGAAACTCATAGAATAAATATGCCTTTCATTAGTGACTTTTTATTTCTGCTAGCTGTAACATTTTCCATAGGTAACGTCTGCCATTTTTCAATTACTTTGCAAATAAAAACCAACCATCTTGCTTCCCACAGATGTTCTCTCTTGCCACATGCTAATGTTTTTGTTCTGCTTGTCTCCCCCACCTCTCTTTCGAGCTTTGTGCTTATTCTTGGCTCTTACCTTGGCCCAGTTCCGTCTTTCTCCACGCACTTGACATTAGGACCCTGACAAAATAAAAACAAATCCCAGTGTGGCTAGAGCACGGGGCTAGAAACATTTTTAGGGTATAGGATGCGCTTCTGCTTCACAGTCGTTCCCACAAAGTAGAGCCTCGCTCTAACCCGAGTGCCTGCATGTGATTGAAAAACAAATTCTTTTATAAATAACCTCAAAAAAAGAGAGAATTCTTTCCTGGTTCACAACACAGGAACTTACCTCACCAAGCAAAGTGCCTGGTGAAAGTGTCTGTCTCACCATGCTAAACGGTCAGAGCACGGAATTTCACAAACTTATGGACTTGCTCTAAAAATCTTCGTTCTATGGAACAAATTTTGAACGTTGATGTTTATATAAACAAGTAATGCCTGGAAAAACTTAAAATGGCATTTTACAAAAATAAACAGATATACAGCCCTCAGCAAGCATGAAGTTCCACGAAATGCATCTGTGTGTGTCATCTGTGTTAAATAGTTTTGTCCTGCTCCGGCAGGGGGGCTGGACTCGATGATCTCTTTGGGTCCCTTCCAACCCCTAACATCCTATGATCCTATGATCTCACAGAAACACAGAATCACAGAATGTGTTCCATTGGAAAGGACCTCCAACGTCCATCTAGTCCAACTCCCCCTATCAGAAGCAGGGACATCTCTAACTAGAAGAGATTGCTCAGCCTGACCTTGAATGCCTCCAGGGATGAGACCTCCACCGCCCCTCTAGGCAACCTGTCCCAGGGATGCAGTACCCTCATAGCACTACGAAAGACATTGCTTTCAGGGACATGTATCAAGCATCTCCTTAACCTGAACTGTACACATCAAACACACTCATTGGGAGGTATGGATGACTGTTTTCATTTTTGAACAGTTAAAACACTTGGAAAAGTAGTAGGAACAATAATAACAGTATTTTGGAGTAATGAAATGCAGGAGTTGTTGGAAAGATGCTGTGCAAAGTTGACATATGAACTGTAAGAAAAAAAATCTAAAGACCTCTTGGAATTGTACTTTCATTTCTCTACAGTCTCAAGAGGCTGGGATGCTATCTAGACTAAGTAAGGAGTTTTGCTCTTAAGGAAATTCACCACTAAGCTTCTCTCAGCACTGTGAAATATGGGGCACGATTTCAATCTCTAAAGCAATTCTGTCAGGCACACACCTGCCCCTGAGCCTTTTTCCTGCCTGTGCTGTGCTCTGAGGTGAAAGACATTTGTGTACTTCTTTAAAAAAAATGACAGGAAGAGGAATATTCTGCTGTTCCTGGAGAGTGTGGAAGATAACTTCCTGACACAACTGGTGAGGGAGCCAACCAGGGAAGGTGCTCTCTTGGACCTACTTCTTGTGAACAGGGAGGATCTTGTGGGAGAAGTAAAGGTGTTGGAGGTCATCTGGGGCACAGTGATCATGAGTTGATTGAGTTTTTCAACCCTTGGAAAAACAAGGAGAAGGACTAGTGAAACCATTACCTTAGACTTCCGGAGGGCGAATTTTGGCCTGTTCAGGAGACTGATTGACAAAGTCCCTCGGGAGGCTGCCCTAAAAGATATAGGGGTACAGGAAGGATCAGATACTAGAAGGCCACAATAAGGTCACCTCAGAGCCTCCTCTTCTCCAGACTGAACAGCCCCAACTCCCTCAGTCTGTCCTCAT
>JAOXOE010053380.1:0-34268 GCA_028565055.1 Phoeniculus purpureus | reverse complement strand
CCATGACTCCAGGAGTGTGGCTGGAGGCCTTTGCAGTGAAGACTGAGGTAAAGAAGTCATTGAGAACCTCAGCCTTTCCCATGTCACTTGTGACCACATCACCTGTTTCCTTTCTGAGGGGGCCCACACCTTCCCTAGTCTTCTTTTTACCGTTAAAATACCTGTAGAAATTCTTGGTGTTCCCTTTGACCTCCTTAGCTAGGTTCAATTCAAACTGTGCCTTGGCTTTTTTAATTCAGTGAGTTTAGGACACTTTCTGTCTTCTCTCTGCACACTGAAAAGCATTATTGTGTTGCAATTAATAGATTTTGGAATAGACTGTGGTTGGTCTCAATGACTCGTTTGAGATGCCCATGAGCAAAGTCCTTGCTCTTTGCAGGAGTGAGTGGTACAAAATGGGCTGGGGGAGAGCAGCAAGGCCATTGCCTGCCTAGCAGAACATACAGCCCTGCACCGTGAGACACATAAGCTCATCAGAGCCCCCACTCCCAATTTTTGCCCTCATTAAGAAAGCCTCAGTGTTTTCCCTTCTCAAGCACCTGCCTCATCTTGTTACAGCCAACTTTCAGCACTTTGCTCCTGCTACTGAAACTAGACCTTGCGGTAGACAGGGTTTATAAATCATATGCTAATGCTGAGCACTCTAGAAAATACCTGAGCAATGAATTTTAAGACAGTTTAAATATGATCTGTCATTTTGCTTTAGTACAGTGTTTTCTTCCATTTAATTGTTATTTGAAGGTGAACCCAGTGCCTATTTAAGGAAAGGGACACGTAGGCATTTATGGTATCTTTTGTGCAGGCTGTGGGATATATATGAAATGGTGGCTTGACAAAGTTAGAACAGGAAGCAAAAGGTACATCATGTAACTTCACTATCATAGGTCTGCTTTGTCTGCTGACCTAGCAAGAGGGCTCTTAGGCATCAAACCCTGTGGTACACCTGAGAGCAGAGGTATCCATCCTACCTAAAATCCAACAGAGCTAAAGAGTCACATCCCTAGGCACAATGGGCCTTCATGGGTCATCTCAGACTCTATGGATGTTTTCTAGATACCAAGTACATGTTTTTTCACACATTGAAAACCTGTCTGAGACACATCCTGCCCAGTTGCCCAGCTGAGCATCAGCTGTCACGGAGATCAGGATGCTCAGCTTTGTATTCCCCTTCAAGGTTTGAGAGTTAGCTCCATAATAATTGTTTTATACAGGGAGCCAGGGATTTATTTTTTGCCCTTTATGTAAATATCTTACTCCCCTCACACACGCTGAAACACCAGCGAGCTGCTGGAATAGGATTACATAGTGCAGGTCCCTCTCTCCCTGTCTCAATTGCTTATTTACCAAACAGCTCTGGCTAATCCTCTTTACTGTGTTTACTTCCCACTTCCCTCCAGACTTACTGTCTTACTATTATTCAGCTGCTTGGAGGTGGTATGAAAAATCTTAAGAGATGGGCAGTTCCAGAGCTGATTAAAATGAATTGAGCTCCACTGATTGTTTTTGACTCTGCACTGATTTACACCAGATGATGCTAGAGCTGCTTGCATTCACCATGCACTTGCCCAAGTTCATAGACACTGTAATACTGAGATGATCCAGCTTCCTCTAGCCTAAGCTAGTTTATGAATTTGCCCTGGACCTCCTGCTTTTACTGCTGGGTGATGGTTTTCCAGGTAAAAAGAAGGAAAGTCAAGTTCTTACAGACAGAGACATGGTAGAGAAATATCTGGAGGTATTCCAGATCCTGAACCAGGTACTTGTCAGCTCCTGCTCTGTGTTACAGAAATCCCTGGGTGAGAATCACTTTTCTTATCCATGAAATGAGCAGAAAAGTCCCACTGCTTACAGCCCTAGCCAGTGATGAAGCCTGTCCTAGAATTCTACAAATGTCACGGACTGTGATTGCTGCCGGTGCTGAGTGCCAACGATTTATTTTTCAAATGTGCTATGGAAAGGTTTCTGAAGAGAAAATTCACATTAAAGCTGATTGACAGATTTTGGTATTAATTCCTTAATGGGCCAGGGAGGTCGATTCCACTCACTGGAATGTATTTCAGCATTTTTTTTTTTGACCATTTCATACTGGGAGAACCTGAGTATTTCTAGGACACGTGGAGGTATGGGGGTAACAGCATAATTACTTGGTTCTGGTAGTTATTTTATAACACAGAAGCACCAATCTACTAGGCTGTATTTTATCAGTAAAAGCCTTTTTGCCTAAAACTGGTGATGTACTGAAGTTCTAGCTTCTAGAAGGGAAAATAGACCCCCCACAGGAGAAACAGTTTTTGTACAGACTGAGTAAAAATACAGTTGAGTTATGATACCTTGAGGACAGTCGCTCCCTCGCTTCCTGCTACAGAAAAGCAGACATGAGAGTTTGATTGGGTCTGGCCCTTTAGATCCAGTAAATGAGATTTTGACTTAAGCACAATAGGATTTTTCTTTTTCTTTCTACTTCAAATTTGATTATTATGAAAGTGAGGGATTAACACAACAGATCCAAGCTCTGTGCAAATAAATCTCTGCCTGCACTTTCCTAGTAAAACATTTAACTCTTGCTACACCTTACAACCAGATGACTGCTGTTATTTCACTCAGCATCTCTTCAGTGGAGGTGGAGACAGATTTGCCAGAGATGCTACAACCACAGAGGTCCCAGTTCCAGGAGATGCACAGGAATGAGAGCCTGGGAGGACTGCAGAGGAGACCTGGTGGATGAGGCTGTGAGAAAGGAGCGGAATTGTGGGCAGAGCAGAATTATGGATCCAGAGGCTGGGAACACACTGAAGGGACTCTTGGCTTCAGGATCACCCTGATTAATTCCCTTACTCTTTCTCCAACCATCTCTACCTCCTAGCAAAAAATAGCAAAGTATTTCCCAAACTAGCTAAAGCAAATTTGGCTCCACAATACATGACAATACCCTATGTCAAAGGCAGAGATGCTTTTGTTGTGAACTGTCTGATTTCCCAGCATTATCAATAGGAATCTTTTACACTGGATCAAGGAACCTGAACTGCTGTGGAATGCTGCCAGGCACTTCAGGGCATCCTTTTACAGAGCTGCTTTAGGAAAAACTCATTGATGAAAAGAAATGCTCTAGTTACTCTGTAAAAATAAAATAAGATTTTCTTTTATAGCTGTCCATGGCACATCTGAGCAGTTTTAAGCTTAGGGTTTGTCAGTAGTGTGGACATCAACAATTAAAAAGATCTAAGGGGAATTTTCAGTTTTCTTTGAGCCTAATGCCTGTTCAAGCAGCTGATGTGTACATTGATATCCACAGCTTACAAATAACGGGTGTCTTCATCAAGTATCAGTGTTATTCTTCACCAACATGGAGCATGAGACTTGTGTGTGAACAACTCTAAAATCTTTTGTTCACATTTCTTTTACATTCTTGCCATCTACCAGCGTCACAGAAGATTTGAAGAGCAATTCCTTGCTAGGCACAAGTTGCCCTAGAGAGTTACTATTCCTATGGGTGTATTTTGCAGTCTTGGCAGGCATCATTCACTATTTGGCACTAGTCAGACAAGTAGAACAGCTGCTTTTGAAACTAATACAACCTTCCACATGGAATTGGACCAATCCCTTTTGAGCATCCTGTGGTAGATTAGGAACTCCAACTATGATATTTTTCACTCTGGTACCAATCCCACTGGATTCTTCTTATTTTCTAAAACTGCAGCTGCTACAGGAAAGCTTTCCAGCTCCTCAAAACGAATAAGTGTTCATTTTTGCTAAACTAGAATAGCAAAGATATGTACATTTAGTAAGAAATTAAATACAGACTTTTGTCCTCTCATTTGAATCTCCAAGTCTAGTCGAGACGTGTCCCTGCCCATGGCAGGGAGTTGGAGCAGATAATCATTAGGGTCCCTTCCAACCTGAGCCATTCTATGATTCTATGAGGCTTTTGGATTACACCGTCCTTCATACCATGAATAAATTTTTCAGAGAGTCACGAAGCATATGCAGTGATATCCCTGCATCACCATTGTGATATCCCTGCTGAGGCTCATAAAAACTCTTGTGGTTGCTTTGCATGCAGGAAACATTTTTCATGTTTTTCCCTTTTTTTTCCTCCCCAAACTACCACGCAAAAATCACAAAGTTGAAAAACCATCATTTCATCCAACCTGTGATTCAGATGTCACTGCACTGTCTTATGAGAGTTAGGGATGGCATACTGCACTCTGCTGCAGACTGGGTCACTTCACTGTTCTAACAGCCCCTGCCCCAAGCCCCCTGGTATAAAACATGACGCTGTGAAGTCACAACTGTAGGGTGCTGTCAGAGCTGTAGTGAAACCAACAGAGCAGAAAAGAACATCCATCCATCCAGGCTACAGTTCTCACAGTTTAACTTTCTTCTCTAAAACAATGCTTTGGACTTGCAGTTGGAGCCTTCATGTAGAAATCTTCCAGTTTTGGCTATTTCCATCAGAAACAGGAGACATTATTTAGGTGAAGAAATTATACCCACTCCCATTTTGCTCTGTACCTTGAGCTAGTACTTTCCAACTGCCCAAGGACTATGCAAGCACATTACTGCAAAGACCGTGAGCTGAAGTGGTTACTATACACCATGCAGTACACAAGCTTCACGAAGGCTGTTACACTAACAAAACAGACAGGTTTTGAATTTGACCCTTTGAGATTATAATTTTAAAGCAAGAATAAATTACAAGAGTATTCAAATGAAAAACCACACGAATTGCCCTAGAGTTTGTGCTAAAAGACCATCGCTTACTTCAGTGTGTGTTGTTGCCATTAGCGATGGGGCTGGCCCAAAGCTCTCACATCAGATGTGAGAATTTTGAACGCTACCAGAAGTGGATAGGATGGTGTTTCCTACCTCTACACTCGGCCAAGCCAAAGCTATCAACATTCCCCGATAATCTGCAGCAATTTTTCTTTGGGGAAGTTCTTATTAATCTGAACACTGTGGCTCTGTCTCATTTCTAGTTTTTCTCCTCCTCACGCCCATGACTGCATCGAACTTCAGTCTTTCACACAGGCAGGCATCCATAGTGTTGACTATGGGACACAGTTTGCCTTTAGGATGGCTTTAAACAAAACAAGGTGTCAGCCAAGCCTTGGGTCAACCTTTATGGTGTTGCATCGCCCTAAGCACAGTAAAAGCATCTGGAATCTTACCTTTTTATGGCTTTGTAGCAAATGATGACAATTACGAGGAGAAACACTAGTGTGGCGCAGCATACTGCAATGATAATAACCAGGCCTGGCCACCAGGTCTCTTCAGTGGGACAAAAGGTAGACTTGGGAGCTGTAAAAGAGTGTGGAAAATGCATGAGTTCTCCCAAATGAACAGCGTACAGTCTGAGACACCTCAGTGACCCGCACAGCAGCACTGTGCAGGGCCACAGATGCAAGCAAAAGGTTATTTCACATTCAGGACGTGTTGGCTGGGGTTTTTTTGATAAGGCAGCCTCTCTGTTTAGTACTGGGTGTCTCTTATCATGGACTCCAGATGACCAAGTTCTCAGTGTCAGTGTTGTCCACAACCTGGTTTTCAGTGTGAAGGAGAAAGGCTCAGCACTGCTACCCATGGGAAACCCTTCTGCGTTTGCCACCTCATACTGCATCTGATTTAGAGAGATGCCATGCTGATAAGGGTAGGTTTTCAAACCCCATTAGGGGAAGTTGATTGGGGAACTGCAACTGTACCACCTACCACTCAGTGTTGGAGCTGCTATTATTGTGACCTTGGATTGAGGAGTTTGTTTTACAAGAGGAATTGTCGCACAGTTATTAATTGCTGTTAGAGGACTGCAGTTGACAAACTTCTTCCCCAATACTTCGTCTTTGAACTGTAGTTCAAAGTAGTTAAGAAAAGTAGTCAAAAGAGTTAAGAAAAGTTAACATTAAGAAACATAAATTTGTGAAAATACAAGTGATTATTGTTACATTTTTCTTATTCCATTGAGGGCTAGAGTTGTCCAAACAAGCAATATTTTGCATCAGAAGGAATGTTGGTGGTATCCAGGTCAAATATTTTCTTACCCTCCTGGTGCTGTCCTGACAAACACAAAAGTTTTCAGTGAAATCAAAGCAAACACATCCATCAACAGATGCCATGTAAAATTAGATAATGTTACAAAAAACATAGAGTTATTCTTATCCAGTCATTGCTCTTCCTCAAAGGCAGGATCAACCAAAACAGTGGTAAAGCAACATGACATGTCACTTCTCACCACAACAGATGAGACCGGCGAATGGCAGTGCCAGGGTATAGAACAAGAGTTGTCACATTCCTGTGCACTATGTGCTCCTTGAACGTTTATGACAGTATTTTTACATGGAGAAGAAACAGATATACGTGGGATTGCAAAGTGACTATGACTCCTGACAGCCTATATGTAGGTACTAATGACAGCAAACAAGTGTTGTTGATGTGGAGGCAAACCCTAACCCACTATGTTCAGTTCTCTTCCCCACTGGTCCAGACCAGGCTCTCAGATAGAAGCATGAAAAATCACACTGAAAGCTATCAAAGCCTGTTTCTTAGTGGCTGGTGAGCTTGCACTGTTTCAACAATTCTTTTCTATTTCGATGCCTGATTACTGCTCTGCTGGGTAATCTTGTTTTCATTAGGAATGGGTATCTTTTTCCGATAAGCTCTCAGCTGTGTGCTCCTTTCTGCCTCTCTCAGTATATAACCACACAGCTCTCATTACCATGATGCTTCTACATTCTTAATGCATTTCTTCTCATAATTATCCTCCGAAGAAGATCAAAACTGTTTTAATTCCTGATTGGGTGTCCAGGCCTGGATGGCAAGGGAACCAATTTGCACAGCCAAGAAAGTCAGCTGAGCAAGGAACTTCCCAAGGAAGGTATCCTGAAGTGCTGTGTCCTCCCACAGACGCCTCGTGGTGAGCTCTACAATGACTTCTTGATGTCAGGGAAGAGTTGATGACTCTATCCACTTTGGCTGGGCTCACAGCTCAGCTCCCTGGAGCACCCCAGGGCTGGGGAGGTTCTTCACGCTGGGAAAGTCTGGGTCCCAGCTCATCCATGGCAGTGTAGAAAAAGTAGGTTAAACCTGGGAGGGGCTGATCCTGCAAGCATCATGCCCTCAGTGATCAGAAATTATCCTAAGGTGAGGAGATATGTGGCGTCCCCTTGCAGCTGCACCACATTGCATTTCTTGTGCACTCTCTGGAGGAGCAAAGACCTGGGCCCAACACTCCTCTAAGAAGATAGTGAAATTATTATAAAAGCACTGAGCAGAAGGTATCCCACACTACCTATAACAATGACAATGTCCACTTGTTTTGTTGCTAGAGGGGCTTGAGCCCAACCAGATGACAACAAAGCAGCACACAACCTCCTAACTCTCTTTCAGTGGGATGGGGAGGAGAAAATACAACAAAAGGCTTGAGGGTTAAGGCAAAGGACAGGGGTGCTTACAAATCACTCACTGGTCTCAGATGGCCCAATTGTTGTCTCTTGTCTCTCTCATATCCCACTACTCTCCAAAGCAAAAGATAGCCCAAAAAAAAAAAAGAACTTGCTCAAAAGGTTTTCCTCTCTCAAATATGTCATCACAGAAGTGCTAACTGGCTTGGCTTTGGCGAGAGGGGAGTCTGGCTTGGAGCTGGGGGAGCTGCTCAAATCTTCTTAGAGAATCCACACCCATAGCCCCCTCCTCAGCTACCAAATTCCTGCCAGACACAGACCCAAAACAATTGTCTAACAACACCTTTGATGAAATGCAAGAAAACAATTCTCATGGTTGGCTCCCCCTTTGTACCCCTCTTTCAAATCCATTATAAACTCTCAAAAGGTGTATGGGTTCAAAACCAAATCATGGCCTTCCCCTCATCATGTAAACAATCAACAACCAACACACCACTGACATTTGTGGTGGTGTGCTTGGGGAGAGGAGCACCTCCCTGGGACACAGAGTCCATCATCATCACCACAGGGCTACTGAGAGCTGGAGGCTGGCCAGCGAGGCCAGGGTATCTTCTGCACTGCTGGTCTCATGTGAGCAGCTTTAGCTGCTCAGAGTGTGATTGCTTCCTGATTTGACTCACTCCTGGCTGCTTTTCACTGGTCTCAAAATTAGTTGAATGGAGAAAGTGATTTTCACAGTGCAAAACAGCTTGAGGAAAATGTGCTTTTTCTGAGTCCTGAAGTGTCTTTCTAGACTGTTAGGTGCAAAGTGGTAGGAAGTGGCAACATTTTAAAGAAGATAAGCAGGGTGAGCTAACAATCACAACCTGTCATCTTGCCAAAATAAAGAAGATCTCATTCAGTTAATAAAATAGGAAAATAAATAATTGATGCTAACCAGCATAATTTTAGGCGAACACATCTTGTCAAACTGACTAGGTAATTTCTGAGAAGACTACTGGTTTGGTAAATAGATTTAATAGTACTGGTGTGACAAGTTTAGACTTTGGTATGACATTTGCCTTAATTCCAACTAATTCTGGGGTTATGAAACTGTAAAGCTACATAAGCGAGTGTCGCACACACAAACTGGGTTAAAAGCCAGAGAACTGTTACATCTCAAAGTCCAACTATAAATGGAAAGTCACTGCTGTTTTTTAACAGCATTTCCCTCCTTCCTCAAGAATGGAGTGATGGGTACTGGTAGAGTTTCTAAATGACTCAGGAGTGCAGTCCACTACAAGTAGAGGCTACACATATTTAGATTAGAAATAGGATAATTGTTCTAATTAAGGGTAATTATCCATTATAATAGTCTATCACCTTTGGTGAGCATGTAGCTTAAAAATTTACAGGAGACTTTTCATCTTTCCTACAGGAGTCTAAATTCAGCTAAAGAGATTAGACTGAGGAATTAAGAAAATGCTCTTTCTCTGGTAAGTCCACATGAGCACAATGCCTTTGTCCTCCTGACCTTCAAATTTACGAGGTCCAAATGTTGGTTAGGTTTACTCTTAGAAGGCAAACGCCTCCTATTCCCAACAGCACCAGACCTAAATAAATACAAAGAATAAACAGACTTATTTCAGACCTGCAGAGGGTGGCTGGATCCAACTTAGTGAAAAGAAAACTAATGAAAATGTACTTTTAGAGCTAAGGCATGTTGTGAACTATTTTAATGCCACAAAAATCTTCCACACTTACTTGCTTTGACTAAATTTGTTTTGTAGGCTCAGCATAAAGGCACAGCTCCAGTTCTAATGTTAGCAGGTACACACATGGCTCTAGCCAGACGTGTGCAGCTCAGCTACAGAGGGTTTTCCTCAATGTCCAGGCACAAAAATAGAGGCTGTATCACTGGAAAGGGAGTTTCCATAAAATTACAGATTCTTTTTAGCAAATCTCAGAGTGGGTCACTCTCAAAATTGTGCTGAGCTATATCAAACCAAAAAAACAGGGATGAAGCTGTTCTTCTGGATTAAGTACTAAATAATTTTGTTATGTTATAAAAGCAACACACACTGCCTGCAACAGAATATAGAAACAGGCCTTGGAATGCTTGGATACACCCTCAGGCTATTTTAGTGGACATGGCTGCACTTTATAAAGCTCAGGTTTTGGAAATCTAGTATTCTCACTTTCCATTGCAATAGGGATTGTTGGCTAATCGCTCTTTCCATGGGAATGCCAGGACATTAGACAGTAACACCACAATGATTCTCAGGACAGACTAAGTTACACCTTGAGCTGGAGTCTCTGTGCAGCCCTCTGCAGTGATGCTGAGGCAGAAGCCAGCATCAGCACATCCCCTTCCACCAGCTCTCACTGCTTAGCCAACACAACACAGCAAATCAAAATGAATTAAACCAAGCCAAACCAAACCAGAACAAAACAAACCAAATCAAACCCAATCCAAACCCAGAGCTGAAACCGAAAATAGCCAAAGAGGCAGTGACCCATCGCAGTCGCAGGGGAGGTGTCTCTGGCAGAGGTCTGAGAGTGTCAATCTGCTTACAGGCTCAGTCCCAGGCAGCTGCTGAGTGCGTACTGATGTGATATGGAAGAGTGACAGTGACCCTCCTCACCTCTCTACAACAACAGCAACTTCATGCCTCAAAAAGGAAGAGTGCTTTCAAGCTAAATCAAAACTGGTTATTGTTTTTCCTACTGCTTTTATTCCTGTTCTTTCAGAAAGGTCAAGGGTGCTGGCATAATCATCTTGATGAGACATCTGCCCATTTTTAATATCGTGTACTGACAACAGGCTAAACCCTGCCATCTCTATGCCTGCAGCGCTCCTCCTGCTATTGTAGAGCTGCCTGGATCAGCCATGCACTTTCAATTACCATGCTAGGAAGCAAGACTGGTTTTCATTTTAAAGACAGGCTCAGTTTCCAAGGACCTCCAGTGTTCTATCAGCCTTGGCTGGAACTTAGAATGAGAGATGCAAGCAAGGTGTTTCTAGCAACTTCTGTGTATGTCACAGAGAGATCTGTTGATCTCCTGGGTAAGGCAAGGTTTAGGGTTCTACCTTCACTTTTATTTGCATTTCCATTTGCAAGACAAGCCACTAGTTCCTGCGGCCATTATTACACTGGGATGCAGGAACAAGCCCGGAAAATGTGGAGAGGCTTAAATGTGATTTCAGATGACAAAGCATGTGAAAGGGCTCCCAGAAGAGTCCACGCTGAGTTAGAAATGCAAAGGAGTTTTTAATCTGTGTCAGTTTGGGTCTCTTCACATCAAGGTGTCTCATCCAACCCCCTGTGGAATAGAGTTCTATGAATCCCTTGAATTATATGATTTAACTTGGGTTCTGTGAGGAGAACCCCTAAAGAGGAACAGCTACACACACACCATGGCTTGGACACTTTGTCTCTAACCACTGTGTTGTGTGAAAGATGCGCCATGAGGAGAGTCTCCATCATATACCCACACCTTTTTGAAGATACCTGATTTCAGTGCTGAGCCTGAGGTCTCTGGTCTACTTTCACATAGGATCCTTCACTCTCCCCAGCAGTGACTGCTAATTAACTTAATGCTGGTTAATGGTACTCCAGAATGATACCTTGGGCAGCTAATAAAAAAAGGCCAAGAGCTCAGCTGATGTAAACTAGAAGAAGTCTAGTGAGCTCTGAAACTGGTGACAGCTGAGGACTTTGTCCCAGAATCTGTATGAAGATGTTCATAAGCTCTGCTCCCAAGTTTGCTGAAGGTTAGGAGCTCAGTCCCTAGAGCCCTGGATGCTGTGGGCTCTGAGTGCATTTCTGTAACCTAACCTGGAGTGATGGAGAGAGATACATGAGTCAGTGTCAGCTCAAGGGTCCCTCTTTGTTTGCTGTATTTACTCTCGTAGGAACTGCTACAGATGTGTCTGAACACACCACATGGAAGAAACATGCTGTGTTTCCAGGGCTGCTAACAGCAAGAGGCAGATGGGACAGGAAAAAAAAAACCCTCTAAAAAAGCCTTCTAATGAAGTTTGTGGTTAGACTTGATACGAATCAAGTCTATCAAGTTTGCATCAGCTAGACTTGATACAAATAGAATGTGCAAGAGCTTTGGCATTGCAGCTTCTCATCACAAAGGCTGCTGCTTCACCCTTGATTCCCCCTGAGTAACGGAAACAACGCAAGATCCAAAGAAAAGCTTCAAACACTAAAGCAGGTCGAGTGGATTAAATCCAGTAACTACAATATAAGAGAAAATTCCCGCAGCGCTATGGCTTCCCAGGGCTCTCTTGCTCAAACTGATGGACACATTGCCACCTCTTTAGAAAGTCAGGGGAAGAAGGATGCAGGATGGGCAGCACAGAAAGCCAGACCTATTAACAGTCATCAGCAACTCGAGGGACTGAGCCAATGCAGCAGAATGTAAAGCAGAAGCGGATCACAACTTCAATAACAGACAAAGTCCACTTGGGGCAAGTTCTCCTCCAGTAAATCGGAAAATGATAGAAAGGCTTTGGATTATCACAGTCCCCAAAGAGCAGTGACCCAGAAAGCTGCTCTGCCTGCACTTGTTCCCTGAGATTCTGCCACAAGAGGAAAATGCTACCCAGCGAGGAACAACCAAAGAACTGCTTTAGACTGGCAGTATCCTACCCCCTACCTGAAACTCCAGAGCATGACTGTAACTGTACACACTGTGCAATAGATTTGCTTAGAGAAAATAAGAATCATCTGAATTTTGAGCAGATTTTGATACAGAAAAAAATTATTTTGGCTTTCTTTCTTTTTTTTTCCCCCCCTTTTTTCCTTCCTTATAGACCCATAACCTTGTAAATGTAGGGCCATTGCCAGAGTGCCATGAGCTAGTTAGGTGCAAATCTACTACCAAGCAATAGCGGTGCACTCAGTAGAAAGCCTGTCCTGTATTAATGCCTCCTTGGAGTAGCTATCTTAAATAATACTGGTGGAAATCAGCTATTCCTGTAGCAGATGATACTTTTGTTTATCACATTAACTTGCAGACAAGTTTATATCATGCAGCTGCTCCATGCATATGTTCTAAGGGGGATACTGCAATTACTAATCAGCAGAAAATTCTGCTGTAATAAAAATGTGTGGGATGATGCTGGAGAAATTCCCTCCCCCGCAGCTTTTACACTGTAGACACTGTTATTCTACACTCTTGGTTCCCTCATCTCCTTAGTTTTCTCCCCCTTTCTAAAAATATTTCTCTTCAGAAACAAGAAAAAACTCAACTGAGTGCTTAGTTTTGGAGTTTGCAAGAGGTGCAGGAAAAGGGCAGTTCTGCAGTTTTCTGAAGGTCATGGGTGGTAAAGGAATGCATGGCTCACTGCAAGAAATAGAACTGGAACCACTGGTGAAAAAAACCCTGAGCCTGGTTACAGGTACTGAAAAAGAAAGGAGCTGGGTCTGGGAGTTGCCCTGAAGAGCTAAGTTTTAGATGTTACTGAACCTGCACACATTTAGGTTTGAGTTTCACAGTGGATCTCACTAAAACTCATATTGCTGTGCTGTCTTGGTAGGTCTTGTGCAGTTGCTTTTCAACGGTAGATTTGAGAGCCCTTTGGTTCTACCATTAGGACCAAAATACAAATGACAGCAGGTGGAAGTAACCGTCACCCAGGCTAAGTGAAGAACACTGTGAGGAGTGGCTTGTGCAGAGACATCGCAGCTCAGTGAAACAGCCAGGAAACAGAAGGTGTTTTGTCTCCTGGCCAGCCCTACCCTCTGGATTGCGTTGACGCCTCCTTGGGAGCAGATGCAAACACTGGATTTGGCTGTAACTACTTCACAGACGTGGAAGCAGCAAACTCCCTCTTTGACTTCTTGGGCAGGTGCCAGATCTCTACCCCCAGCCAGCAGCTGACACCATGCCCAGAGGCTCTGTGTGGCTGAGACACAAGGACAGAAATGAGGTGGAACTGCAAAAGGTGCCGTGGAAGGACCGATGATAAGCTTGTCGGGTATTTTTTACTGGTTTTGCATGGCTGCAGGGAAAAACTAGTGAGAGGCCCTCTATGTGCTTAAGGAAGGACGATAATGTCCTTATTACCAAGAATTACCAAAACTGTGGGGAGGGAAAGTCCGTGCTTCAAACAACAGACAGACCGAGGGCCAGATCTGCCGCTCTTAATCCTATTAGATTGCTGGTAAAGCTGGTGTGACCTGCCAGAACTGAGGTACAACCCCACAAATAGGAGCAAAACATGGTTTCTGCTGCCAAGGTCTTTTGGAGGAGAGTGGGGTGAGTGAGCACAGGGAGTGAGTCTGTTCTCTACAGCATGGTCTGGAGGAGCAGCAGCATTTACAGGCCTTGTGGAAAAAAAGACTTTTAAGGAGATTACATCATAGCTGGTCTCTGTGTTAACGCTTGGTCCTGGCATTTATCCTTACAATGGACACTCACGTCAGCCACTGCCTTCTGCTCTGACTTTGTCACATGTTTTTCTACCCAGCTCTCCCGATGAAATGCCATTTCTCCCTTGCCATCTGATTCTTTTTCACCAAAAAGGACTGAATTGTTTCTACCCTGATTAAATCATGCACTATCTGCTTCTGTCCCTAGCAAATGAAAATTGGAGCCTGTGTCTTGCAAAGCAGCCTCCTCCTCGCAGTAACACGGTTACTGGCATGGCCATGGCATTGTGGGCACTGTCACGTTCTCCTGCTCTGTGCAGCCTGGATCAGAGCTGAGCTGGGCAGCACAAGGCTAGTGCTAATGACATCCCCAGACAAGCTTAAGTGCTGCCTCCCATGAGAGACATTGCTTACGTGGACTCTGCTGTACCTGGTGGCATTTTCCAAAAGGCAGGATTTGTTTATCAGATCAGTGGATATCCAGTTTCCATAAAAAACTGGCCTTTGCTGTTAAGTTAGTACCTTAGTTTACTCTAGGAGGTGGTCTGATGTCCAGATGCCAGGACGCTTTAACCTGGGTATGTAGATACATGACCTGAAGTTTCATTTTCTTGGTTTATGACACAAATGTTACCCTCTCTTTACTAGGCAGGGTCACCGTGAGCAGAAGACAGAAATTCCTCTTAGGATGCGAATTCCAGCCTCAGCTCTCCTCCTTGCCTGTTGAGTTGTTTTGGAAAGATCATCACCCCTAGCCTCTGCTTTCCCTCCAGGATGGGGAAGCAGCCCCAGCTTTCCAAAATAGTGGTGCAGGGATAAAAAGTGCAACATTAGGCTGCATGCCAAGTTATTCCTTTCCCAGTTCTCTAATAAGGTCAAGAGGTAAATTTATATTATTTCTACATCTATATATTTACTTGTATATCTTTTTACATATATTTATAGTCTTTTTATATATATTTATATTCTTTTAATATATATTTATATTTCTGTATTTCTACAAGAACTAGCAGTATTTCCTGACCTTCTTGTCCACTACCTATTCAAGTAAACACAGCGGGGAGGCCCCAGTCTGTGGCAGAACAACAGCAGCGCAGCACTGACCTGGGGACAGTAATTCTCAGTTCCTTTGAACAGAGAGGCACAGAGCCGTGCCAGCACAGTACCATCCACTTCATTGCACAAACACACAGTCTGGCTCTCCAGTGGTGAGCAACATGCAAAGAGTGCACTGGCTATTCTTCAGCAGGGAAGAATCACTGCTGAGGATGATCTGCTTACCCCAGCAAACTGTGGGACTATATCGTATTACGGCAGTGAAAAAAGCATCCTGCAGAAAAGAGGCCTGAAAACACTGAACCTTCATGCTAAGTCTGCTTTTGCCATTTTGGACTCTGATACCTGAAAGCATATTGGTGTTTGGACTTGATCATCTTGGAGATCTCTTCCAACCTTAATGATTCTATGATTCCATACTAGGATATTCCTATCAGTATTCAGCGAGCACTGACACACACACACATGTACTGTCAGATATCTATAAATGTCTCTCCCCGCTTTCTGCTTTGGCTGGAGCAGATTTCCCTAGAAAGAATCTAAAAATGAGTATGACACACAGAGGTGAGTGAACTCCCAATGTGTTTTAAGGATGTACTTAACACCCATAACTTCTCCGAGGAGCTGGTTGGACACCGTGCTGTGTGAGGCTCTGGATTCCTCTCTGCATCTCATAATGAGGTTGAAAAAACTCAGAAACTTCTGTTTTGGCATTTGTTGTGGTGAGTCCCATGCCTGTGGAAACCCACAGAGCTCAGCATCAGCAGCGCCATCATGGGCAGGAGGAGTAAATGAAATATGTAGAGACTTCTTCAAGCTTCTTGGGAGAAGGGTTATCTTTGCGTGCAGGCTTATGGCATGGGCTCTGACACATTTGACATTACACAGGAATAGTGACCAGTGAAAGAAACAAAGGGTCACTGCCAAACAAGAAGTTTTTGGGGACAGGAGATGCATTTTCCCACAGAGCTGTCCTACTCCATCACATAGCTAATATCACCTTCCAGGTCAACTGCAGTAAGATAGGTATGAAGCTGAGACCAGAAGAGAAATAAGCCCTCTGGACAGCTGGCTTTCTTCCGGGATGTTTTAGGGCAGAAGATGGGCTCGTCTCTAGCTACCAGACGTTTCAGGGAGAGGTGGGCTCCTGCGTGGAGTGAAGCATCTGTAGAGAGCATCTCATGAAGAAGTGACTGCCAAGGAGCAAACACATGAGTATAAAGTTGGCCTCATACTCCCTCAAGACTGGCTGTCCACCAGTCTCCTTAGACCAACAGCGAGGAAGTGCTTAGTAAAAAGTGCACAGAAAGCCTCTGTCCTCTCTAAAATCAGGTGGGTGGACCATGGCTTACGACACTTGCTGGGAATTAATTGGTTTGGAGAGCTCACTCAGCATTTAATTTAGGCCATAAAAGCCCTTAAAAAGCATAGTCTGCTTTTACTGAGCTTCAGGCACTCTGGGATGAAATTTATGTCCAATTGGGTGCCTTGACAGCCGGTCCAGCTAAGCCTGTCCAGGTACAGTGGTAGTGACACCCCTGTGGGCACTGCAAGACCTTCCAGGCTGTTTAATTCCCATATCTGCTGATACATGCTCCTTCATCAGAGTTTTGTTGAAGCTGCATTATCATCAACAGAGGAGAAATAAGACATGACATAGTGCTGTTCTGTACCACGGGTTCTTGCCTAGCCCCTCAGGCTGCCTTCTTTCTATCATTACTGTGTGTTGATGGAGTGGCCAGAGGCTCAGCCTCTTGCTCCCAGCATGGCAAATACCTTGTCCCCTTCTGTGTAGTGACGCAGCCTCCTCTCTGATGAGTGACTAGGACAGGACACAGCTGATCAATTATATAGCAACTACTGTTCATTTTTGAGCATAAAAAGAATAGACTTATAGAATCATAGACTGGATTAGGTTGGAAGGGACCTCCAAAGGTCATCTAGTCCAACCCCCCTACAACAACCTTGAACGGCTCCATGGATGGGGCCTCCACAACCTCTCTGGGCAGCCTGTTCCAGGGATCCACCACCCTCAGATTCACAAATTTGATGTCCAGTGATCAAGTGGTATTGAGACAATATTGGCATATTGAGAGATACCAGCTCGTGCTGAAGGGCAAGTGAAATCTGCCTCTGAGTGTGCTCAGCAGCCCCATTGAATTGACCCAATACAGTTGTGTCTGCCAGTCTCACTACTTCCAATTTAACACGTTCTGCAGCGGGCAGTGTATTTATTATTTCCACAGTGCCTTTTTGCAAGAGCAGTTGCATTCAGCTCAACACAAGGAATTACACTGAGAGGAAGGCTGGAAGCACTTAGGATGTAGATACTGTATAAAAATATTTACTTGCTGCTTCTGCTTTCTGTAAATATTATGTCTTATTGCTTCTTGTGTTTTTCTGTCGGTGTTATTAGTGTATTGTGGCTCCACCTGTCAAGTCTGATCACATTTCCATGCTGATTTGCTAGTTGCCAGGTTTTAAGCTGCTAAGAAACAAGGAAACAGCCCTTTCTTCCTGAGCAGCCACCAACGTGCTGTGTTTTCTTTTACACATAGTTCAAAATACTTCTTCTGATTTTAACAATACAAATCACCAACTTCTTTCCTTGGACACAAAAGGTTGCTGGTTGTCCTGGAATTTATTTTTTAAGAGGGACGGCAACAATAAGCAATTAATAAAGCTGGGGATGAGCCCATCCTGTCTTAAAATTGAGATTTGGAAGGTAAGTCAGGCTTTACAACCACCTGGCAAAGGGTTCCAATAAATGTAAAGACATCTGAAAGCTCATTCAGGGTTAGACTGAGAGGAAAGCAAAGAGGAGATTTTAATTGTAGGATTTTATACATCAATATGATGGTGGTAGGGGAGAAATAATCACCCGCCTGGCTAGATTTCAGCACTGACCTCCACTGGTGAATGTGGTTTGTTGTGGATATGTTGAGGTGACAGATTTGCAGAGGTTTTCTTTCCAAATGTCTGCTGAGGATCTACAAAGCTGTTAATGCCAGATGTGAGCTTATGTTTATAATCATTTGGAAATGAGGTTGAGAGAGACAAAATAAATCAGCAGCACGTAGTGACTGTTTATCTAATGGCTGTACATTTTTAAACACTTCCGTCTTTGATGTCCTTGGTGAGTTGTTTTTTTGAAGGAAGTTTCCTTTATGTCATGGGAAAACTTAGTAAGAGAAGTGTAACTATGGGAAGACATATTGGGAAGACGTGGGAAGAAGAAGAATTCTTATGTATTAAGGAAAACTAATTAAAAAAAGAACAAACCCAAACAAATCAATTCTCTTCAGTTCTTGACATCACCCAGTCTTACATCCAAACTTCACAGTGGTGAAAGGATTTGACCATTGCAGATATTATAACTTTGAGTGTCTGACAGGATAGCTGACTCTCTAGCAGGTCAGTGTCAGAGGGATAAGCAGCACCCTGGACTCTCTTTCGGCCATTCCCCATAGGGCCAGTAAGACACATCTTTTGTGGAAATCACAGTACATCGCCTTCAGGTCTTCTGAAAGCTTATCCATCTTCCAGCTCTTGCAGTGAGCAGGCCTTCAAAGGAGGGATGACACAGGCTTGAATCCAAACAGCTGAAATATGATTTTGGAAGTCTAAGCTTCTGCCTTGACGATCAGTCATTTGCCAGCAAATGACTAATAAGATACCTCAGGACTGGCAGATTCAAGCCCACAGAAAGATGATGTATTTTCTTGGTTCTGTACATAGATCAAGTTAAGGTCCAGATCTGCACAGTTTCTTCAGGCTGAACAGCATCCACTTGAGTGGTGCCATCAAAGTCACAGGCTATGAAATGTGAGCAAAATTCGGTGCTACTGATTAAGACATCATCTCTTAGATCCTTATCAGCTTTTTAAAGAGCTCAGGAGATAACAGCAAAGATTGGACAAGCCTCACATCTTAGAGCTGAAGCTTTCTCAAAATCACTGCCTTCAGGGAAGGAAGGATCAAAACCAGATTCTGCCAACTGCAGACTGAATTTCCTAAAACAGATTACGGAGGGTTTGGAAGTACTTGGAATATTTTCACAATGTGTTAGTAGCAGCAGTTTGTAAGGCACTGATTTGTGTCCATCTCTGTAAAACGTAAGAGTTTGCCTGTTGGGCATTCAGACATTACATGGACAGTGTGACTGTAACAGACATATACTTTAGGTTGGTAAGTATGAGTGGCTTTACAAAGTTCACTTTACACATCTGAATTTTAGGGAACGGCAGGCTGACTACGTAGCAAATCTTTCTGTTAGTGTATAGCACCTACATAACCATGATCGTCCTGTTTAATATTACAGTGTATTCACAGAATCTCTTTGGTCAGAAGAGATCTATAAGATCACCATGTCCAACCATTAATCCAGCACTGCCAAGTCACTGCTGAACCATGTCGCTAAGCACCAGGTTCACATGCAGTTTAAACACCTTCAGGGATCTGGACTGCACCACTGCCCTGAGCAGACTGTTCCAGTGTCCAATAAGCAGTGAAGAAATCCTTTCTAACATCCAGCCTAGACCTTCTCTGGTGCAACTTACAGTCATTTCCTCTTGCTTCCTACTGCTTGCTGCCAGGCAGAAGAGGCTGCCCTCTTCCTCACTTCAAGCTCCTTTCAGGTGGTTGTAGTGAGTGATAAGGTCTCAACTTCCTTTTCTCTAGGCTAAACAAACCCAGTTCCTTCAACCTCTCTCTCCTCGCAGTTGTTGTGCTCCAGACCCCTGTTACCATTTCAGTGGCTCAGTTACTGCTGGAATTAAAGACTACCGCTATCATTACAAATTTCTCTGAGGAGATCAATTAACAAGTCTCATACATGTTGTACTCAAGTTCCTTTTCCAGGTTGTATTCAGGTTCAACTTAAGGGAAATAAAACTGATGTCCCACAGAGAATAAAAGGGAACCGAAGTGTGAAATCTCTTCCAAACCAGGGTTAAATTTAATTATAATAAAAATAAAATGACATTTATCAACTGATAAATTTTCACGCAGTGTCCATAAAATACAGAATACTTACAATGGCAATTACATCCCATTAACAGCACCATGCCACATGCCCTACATGAAGTTCTCAATTGCCACTGAGAGTACATTTTAACTCTCTTAAAGGTAAAAGACATGGCACAGGCTTCCTTGGAGTCGCAACAGCAGACACAACAGTTGCTGGTTGCTACTTGCACTTTCTTTAGGCTTCCCACAGAAGTCTGGACCTGCATGGGTAGGCTTCTGCAGCAGCAGGCAGCCAGTGCTGTAGGATGTGGCCCATAAAGCTGAAGTAAAGCACCTGCAGCTTGCCAAAACCAAGGGTTAAACCAAACCTTGCCTTTGCTGCACTGATAGTAGTTTCCTTTTACAGTGACTATGAAATCACGCACCTCTTCCAAAAGGAAAGGAAAATGTCCAGGGATGATTCAACAGAATCGGCTCCATTGGTAAAAGTCCAGCTTGACAGCACCACTGCTCCTGGTAGAAGTCCAGTTTGATAGCAGCTTTTGTCAGGGAACAGATTTTTCTGTAGAATATTTCTAACAACTGAATGGATGAAATACCAGCTCAATTTAAAAGACACTTCAAAATTATAAAATGATTCATTTTAATAACAATTAGGAGTTCACAGTTGGTTACTGTATATGTGCTTATAACGTGTTATGATTTACTAGTGGAAGCGTTAACTCGCGTAATTATTGCACAGTTACTGCTGAGAGGTTTTGGCAGTGGCAGCAGCTATTAACCTATGTCTGTACTATATTCATGGGCCCTACAAACTCACTTTGGGATAACGTTCCAAACCTCCAGACTGCTGTGCCCTTGCAACTTAGAAATTACACGTAAGCTGCAATTGCATAGGCAGTGCAACACCTCGGTATCACATTTAGAACAAAGACAACACACTAAACCATTACAAGAATATAATTTTCTGTGGGTTTACTTTAGCATGGTCAGCTGCTGAGCCCTCCCTGCTAGAACAGCTTGTGCCAATTAAGAGTTCACTTCTGAGTTGTCAAGATGAGGCACAACTCCTTCTGCTAGGGCCAGGGGAAACCTACAATTACTTGTAAATCAGCAGCCTGACTCACTGACTCATCAGTAACTTCACTAAGATTTGTTATCTTCTTAATCAGTGAAATGGTAGGCATTACATATGGACTGCCATCCCTACAAAGAATTCATGTCTTCAGCTTAGCCAAGTCCTTTTGCTTAAAAAACAAAAAAATAACAAAAGTCAAGCTGCTGAAGTATGTATCTCAGAACAGAAAGGCGTGTTCTACTGCAGCATCAGTTTAATATCTGATGCACTTTTTTTCCAAATTAGACAATGCCTTTAATCTATAGATAACAGAAATCCCACTGATTCCTGCACTGCAAAATATGGCCTGAGGCTCTTACTTTTAAATACTTCAAAATGTATGAACGAGTGCATTTTCAAGAGAGTGGATTTTTCCATAATATGGATTTATTACTGCATGAAAAATTCAAAACAGATCTGCAAGGTCCCAGATGAGGGGGAACATTCATCACTTGCCTAAATGTAAATCAGACTTGACAAAACATTTCGGAATTAATTTTAGTGAAAAACCTCTGTATTGGGAAAGCAGTGGAAGCTGTGATTGACAGTCTGGTCTAACCAGTGTTTTGCAAAGACAGAGCTTACAACATCCCAGCATGAGGAGATGGTAATATTAGTACAATGAAAATATTACTACAAACGTCTTCAGCCTTACCCACTTCCTAGTCACTAATCCAGGTCTTTGATTTAATTTAACTTCCAAAACCAATATAATACTCCATATGTGGTTGCTTCTTAAAGGAATCTTCTCACCAGACATGAAGGAATCTCCTCATATTTAAAAGGAGAATAATTTTCTCATTTTAACTGGAAGGTGAAGACTTTTATCTTTTATTCCTATACCTGAAATAACTGTGCTACATGCAAAAAAAAAAAATCAGGATTTTGAAGTCTTTATGTGTTTAATGATAAAATCAGAGGTGCCTGCAGTTTGAGAGAGAAAATCCGATACCTGCATTTCTGAATAAACTGGGTTAATTCTGCCTAAATCCTTCTTGGATGCTCAGTGATTTGGTACACTGTGCTAACAGAGAAGGTAGTGTCTGTCCTATGACAACAACACAAAGGGGACCTGGAATAGCTTTGCATGTGCCATCATCCATGACTCCAGGCTGCACGGCTGGATTTCCATTTAGATTTGAAAGCCTCAAAATCCTACTGTTAGTTTTTAGAATCACAGTCCTCCAGTAAATCAAAGTTTATGTAGGAAAAGACAAGAGCTGAATTTTGGTTTTGCTTGGTAAATTATTAACAATGCTCTCATGTGAGACTGTAATTCACAGGATGACAGCTGTGTTACCAAAACTGAAAGGGCTTCCTTGTTTCAGCATTCTGTTTGCATTTAAAAAAAGCAGTCTAGACCAGACTTGTGATAAAACAATATTCTCTCACAGTAGCTGTCACTACCATAAATGCCTTGGAGCAGGAGACGATTTGTCCTCTGCCATTTTGAACTATTACTGTAGTTCTCTTCCACTACTGTTTGGTTTTGGTAGTTGCTATGTTGTATGAAACGTGGAGCAAAACATCTTGCAAAAACATATTACAAAACAAAAGCACCCCCACCTGTTCACTAACAGTTCTTCTGGGCACTCTGGAGAAGGTAATCCAAGACTACTTGAGTGTGCCTAAATATCTTAAAACTCTCTTCTGGCAGAAGGGTCCTAGCAGCTGAGCCCTTTGCTGGGGCTGTTTGGAAAGGTGCAGAGCCCTCACAAGACAAAGGCCTTTTTTTTTTTTTAAACAGAGGAAAACTTAAATTGAGAGCTCTCTAAGAAACTCAACCCGTATTGGAGTGGCTGCCTGCAGCAGATTCTTTGGCAATCTTATGTGATGGCACAGCAGATTCTGTGGCACCTGGTGGCCTCCAGGAAGATTTCAATTTTGTTTGCAATCTGAACCTCCCTTCAGCTCCTGGGGGACTACAATAGACCTCTGCCAAGGACAAAAGTCCTTTTTGGAATTGTGTAGGTGAGAACATCCACGTCTGCAGACATCACTGATGTGCCTGTACGTGTTAATGTAGTACAAGAAGTGATGTGGTGAGCATCAGGACCATGCTCAGCTCTCCTACTTGAGCGGCCACATGGAAACAGTGGTGAGGATGAGGCTCAAATTCATTCTCTGGATCTGCACTGGGTCACCCTGTCCATTTTATCACCAGGATTCAGGTTTCAGAAAAGACGAAGGAAAAAACATTTCTCATTCTGTTATGTCCCAGAGCAATATAGTTTTTGTTTCTATAAAAAGATCCTGCTGTGAAGGCGATGTTGCTAACAGCCAGCAAGCCAAATCCACACATTTTAATTGCTTTATAATCTAGTCAAAGTTTAAGAAGTTCCAGATTGTTCCTGTACTTCAGATTCTTGCCTATATACACACATTATGACCATCTGTCCCAAAAGATCCAAACGTCTTTAGCTTTCCTACTTGCACTGCAGAGACCCTGCACACTTTCTGAAATTAAGCTATACATCTGTGCTCATTAGTTGCCAAAAAGTTGTGCCCTTACTTCAGCTGGTCCTTTTTATTTTGGCATTTTCACCAGCCCAGATAATTAGTTAATTAGATGCACTATCTGCAAAGACAAAGGAAAAGATTTCACCTTGAAGAAAACCCCATACAATTACAGCCTGGAGATTAGAGTCCTCTGCAATGACATAACTCATTTTGAGTCTGTGCTGACTTGATTGGCTTTACTTCAACTGATAGTCCAGGGCAAACTGTCACCGAGGCCAGGAGCTGTAAACACCTCACTACGTACCTACGTGTAAGAGTCTAGTGGGTCAGAGGTTGGTTCACGCATCCAGGCTCTGATATAAGAGTACAGCTTGTACTGATCTCAGATGCATTTCCTTCTCCACAGTTTGACTGAAGTGATGTTTGACTGGACACTTCCATCATGCAGAGAGGGGATGGCAGTACCACATACTCCTCCCTAAGTGAGAGGTCCATGCTGACTGAACGTGCTTTCAGCTTTTCTGTTTCAGTTGAACTTTTCTTCCTTGTACCATTTTGAGGAAGTCAATTCTGAAATGTTTTTTCCTCAAACCTTACACAGATCAAAACTGATGCTGACTGCAGTGTTTTAAAACAGGAAAGCTTTAACCCTTTCCCCTTCCAAAAGCCTAGCTTTTACTTCCAATGAAATGAAATTGAAGTCCTTTGTTCTTTGCAGAAGCCTGCGAGCTCACAAAGTATTCAAGGGTTAACAACAGCAGTATTTTAGATTTTGAAGGAACACCACCATTTGAACTAACTTAATCTCATGGGTGTGTGAAGCTGAGTTACAAATGCTGCCTAAACAAGTAACTCCATCCACCTTGCCTTAGTCCTGGATGAAATACAGAGACACGGAAGAAAGCAGATGGGGAAGAAAAGAAAGTTAATTAAAGGCCAAGTTCTGAGCATCTTTATCTCCTTCAGGTCATTACAGCCATACCCAGGGAACACACTCAATTTCATTAAAAGTTCCTTCTTTCCTTGCTGTCAGCATCTAAGCTTAGTTGGCCTTAGGCCTCTTGGAGCCTCGTGAGCTTTCCCTTCACTTCATCAGTGAGCAGTTTTCTAGGCACGAGTTAAAGAGCAGGCTGCTGTTGCACAAGGAGAGTTACTGCGGAAACATCAATGCGCCAGATGGTATCAGGAACCGCAGCAACTGTGTCTCCTGACAGTCTCCACCATCCTATTCACTCATAATATGTGGCCACTCCGCTTGAAGGCTCTCAGTAAGGTATACATCTACACCAAACAAGACAGCAGTATCTCAGTAGGACACCAACTAACTACGTCTGGAATGAAGCTCAAAAGACTCAAAACTGAAATGCTCTGTGTATCTCACTTCACAGAGAAAGACAAGGCTGACCTAGCAATGTTGAGACCCAGCATCTATGATGACCAGTGTGGCTGATCCTGGACTTCACTTAGATACGGTAAAGCAGTTGGGTTCACTGGGGCACCTTGCAGGTACGCTGTCATGGAATAGCCCATAGCAGCTGCAGGGTGAGTGCAGTGAAGGCAAGAGCAGGAGTTGGAAGAGACACTGGAAACACCAACGGTTTGCATGAAGGAGTTAGAAACACTGCACAAGGAGGACTGGGGTCATGGCTGAAGAAAGACAAAAGCAGTCTATGTTTTATTCCCTAGAGCCTGGAGTTCTGGTGACAGAGGTTTTCTCTGAATTCACCAACCCATAATCATGCTGTCTGTATTTAGAAATATGTGGGCCACATAATGTAATTTAATTTCCCCCATTCACACTGTTGAAAGAATTATATGTCTCGTCATTGTGCACTGAAATACAACCCACACATTCCTGTTGTAAACACACGATGGGAAAGTGAGGTGACTCCTGAAGTTGGTGTTTCTAACACAGCTTATGTGTTTAGACTGACTGACAGTTTGCGTGTGATTCTACTCATTTTCTGTGGAGGGCATTAAGTTATTGTCCCTCAGGGTAAATTATACGTGAACTCTGGAATTCACAACATTCGACGGACTGTGAATGCATCAAATGCAGGAAGCAGAGCTGGATCAATCTGTCAATACTGAAATGTCTAAAGAGACACCAAACGCACTGTAAATGGTCCTGAAAGTCTCTAGCTGGCCTCAATCACAATAAAAACTTTGAGGGAGTGATTCAGCTGCTTACAAAGAGCTTCCCAGAGCCATCACACACATCCAGGTAAGGTTTGCAAAATATTTACATGGAACTGACAGACAGGACACAGAGGGCCCCCTGCTTTTCTATAGCAGCAGCTAGAGACAAGACAGACATGCTAAAAAGCACTAAATGGCTTTACTTAGGAGACACCTGAGCTGTCAGTGTCTGTAGTAACTGGATGGAGAGGGATGTTAAATTTTTAGGCATTAATGAGAAGTAGCTGTTTTAGAAGGATGTATTGATGGTCTAAACTTTCAATGATGTTCAGTTTGGTTGCAAAAAGAACTTCTAAGAACAGTTCCTAGCAGGCTACAACCTTTTGTGCTCACAAAGCCCTGAGAGCACTGCCAGCATCTTTACGAACTGCCTCAGGGTGCAGACGCGGTACCCTGGAAAGGTAAAAAATCTGCAGGTGCTGGACAGCTGCTTTTGCAGAGGTCTTCCTAGCACTTCATTCACTTTAGAAGTACAAAGTGCAAGTCTAGTGTCAGCTACTCAACAATAGCTTTTCTTGCCCTGTTACTGCCTTCTCCTCTGCCGGCTGTTTAAAAGGGGTGTCCATAACATCAACATTTAACCAGGAGGCTTGCTCATTCTCACAAGGATGGGGATTGCTGTACACGTGGGCTAACTCACAGTGCCTAGACAGCTGACAATAATGAAAGCATCTTTCCAGATGAGGCACTCAATTGCTACTCTAAAGCTTACTGGTGAAAGGATTGTGTGATGTATTTTTTTATTGCACTTGAAATGAAATAATTTGTTTAAACAGTAGTCATCTGGTTTTATATAGCCCATTTTTAGAAGTGGGTTGGCACCTGGCAATCCAGCCTAAGTATACACCAGGCTATCCCAGTCGCAGCCCCATTTGATTTCTCTTTCCTCCTTCTGCAACACGTGACAGACTTCTTTTTCTCTGCTATAATTGCCTTCCCACTTCACAGGAGACAAATCCACGGACCAGCTGTCTGAGAGCAGCCCAGGGAGGGGAAGCAGCCTGTCCTCCCTCTCCAACATAGTTGAGCCCCAGGGCCAGTCCCTGTGCCAGCACGGCTCACCACGTCTGGTGTGGGCAAGAGCAGCTCCCTGAGGTCAACTGGGTACCCCTCAGTTGACAAAGAAAGCAACTGAAAGAAAGCAAAGTTGCAAAGTACTTTATTTTCGGTCTGGGAGACAGAGATCAAAGGAATTTTCAATATTACTGTCCATGACATTTTTCTAAGCAACGAAAGGGACTTTTGCTGCTTTTCCAGCTCTCTTTGTACTTCCTTTCCCTAGTGTTCCACTGTTGTTTTTATTCCTGCCTTTGCCTTGCATTTCTGCAGTGTGGCACAAATATGAATGCTCCAGGCTGAGACACACTGCATAGTTCTGCCTGTCCTCTGCCTGGCTGAAAGCTGTGCAGAAGCATCTTTGTGCCTTCTGCACATCTGAGGATGATGACAGTGATAAAGACAAACAGCCAAATGATGTTACCTAATGATTTCTTTTCCCTTGAGGGAAATGCTGAGAAGGATGTGAGATATACTTTGCAACACTGTTCCCAGGGGTGTTTATCTAAGCCAGGAGAAGAATTAATAGCCAGCCTTTTAGGGAGAGACAAGTTCATGAAAACAGAAGCATTAAGGACATTTTCTGGAATACCAAGCACATGGGATCTAAAAATGTCTATGCAGGATCCAGCCCATGTCCCTATATCCAGCCAGCACAGGCAGCACAACTGAACAATGTCCCACTGTGAAGGAACTATGCTCTGGGGCCCTCCAACACCACTACTGCTCTCCAGCAAGGATCTGTGCATCAGGGATCACAGAAGTAGAAGGAAGCTGGCAGAGCTAGCTGGCAGGAACTGCAGGTACAAGGTGTGCCAGACATGGAAACGCATGGATGGAAATTAGAAGTAGCTTGGATGGGCTGGATAAGGCTTGGGAGTGCTGATTTACATGAAGAGAATTAGATAAGTCTTAGCTTATGTGTGCATTAGCCGGGAAACTGCTCACTTGCCATGCCATGGCTCTAACTTCTCTCATAGTTTTAAGCAATCTAAAACCAGTGAGCCTGACTCACTGCTATGGTAAACCAGTGGAGCTCTGGTGTGTTGAAGACAGCCAAATCTGCAGGATAGTCTATGCAGTGTACGTGATTCTTTGCCTGCTTGTGAAACAATTTGCCTTGGAGCACCCTGACCTCCAAGCTGCACACCTGGTGAAACAGGAGGTCACGTAACTCAAGGATAAGCACAGCACCATGCCTCTGTAGGAAACCATTTCCCAGGGCTAAGGAATCATATATAACACAATGACAGGAGGGAATTTTGTTGGCTTTCTGCCAAAAGCCAAGCGTTATTCATTGATCAGCAAGCAGATCTCCATCTCTACTGAGAACATCTTTCCTTTCATTTGCTAAGTGGAAAATGACAAACAAGCTGGCTGTGCCCTCTCCCACATCCTTTCTCCTTCTGTCTGTCCAGACATCCCTACCACTTTGCTCCCCTCTCAGCAACCACGACTGCACCAGCAGCTACTTACTTGGCACCACTAGCAACCTCGGTGGTGGTGGAGGTGGAGGAGGTGGTGGTAACAGTGGAGGTGGCCTGCACTGGCAAATTTCCTGGCAGCTCTCTGTGACTTTCTCCTCTACAGGCTTGGAACATGACTTCTGGGGCTCACCTTGAGTGATCTGTGAAGAAAAAAGTCATTGCATGAGCAACAAAAACAGAAAACTGATTTTCTAACAGCACCTCAGACCTGTACTGAGAACTGAGCTCAAGTGCCTCACTAAGGCCACTACAAGGAGGTATCTTCCCTACACAGTCTCTCTTTTTTTTTTCTTTTCACTTAACACAGCATCTTCAAAGACCTTTTTCTGTCTGTCAAACTGGTTGAAATTAGGCACCTGGTTTCTGAGTTATTACGGGGTAAGGACAAAGTGGGTAGAGGCAGCCAATGCGATTGCGTAAGCCTTCTTTCCTTCGGAAAGCCATCTAGCAGCATGCATTATTCACAGGGTCATTGCTGCAAGCCAGAGAGCTAATAAAAATTACAAGACAGTTAGGGTCATGACTATGTTCATTTTCCTTATGGCAAAAGTGAAAGCCAAAGGAGATCTCTTGTCTGCTTTGCCAGCCTTGCTTTGATGCTAGAGAGCATTTCACGGAGTTTTTCATCTAGCAGCAAGAGGAGAGGAAGCCCATATTTTACTCATCTGATGATGACAGCAAAAACACAGTCAAAATGGAAATGCCACCAAATATGACTTGTAGCTTCCACAACACTCAGTGCCATAGGCATTGCTTGGTCACGGGCAACAATTTAGCTGGTATTGGGATACAATATATTCAATAGCTTGGTTTGAACAGCATGAGGACCATTTCTTACCAGCATATATATTTCCTTACTCTCAGTAGCATTTGCATGACTGGGGATTTGAGGACTAGTCGGTAAAATTCCTAATCCAATGTTACTAAATGAAGAGGAGTAAGTTGCTGATGAAAAGGAAATGTGCTGAACATCACGGGAGCTTCTCAGAGGTGTTAACTTCAGAGGTCTCTAAGCCAGCATTTTTTGAATGGACTGACACTGATGGAAAAATAACAGATGCAATTTTAAGGAGACAAAGCCCAAAGGATGAATGAACATGTTATCTAAGAAGCCCCTTGAATACATGATTAGAACATCTGGGACAGACTTGTGTCTTGTTGAAGCTCAGGGTAGTTGCTAGTGTTCAGCTGTTGCCTTATATGGTTTGGTTTAAGGTGGGGTTTTGTGGTAATAGTCACTGCCTAAAATAATCTTCTTTAATTAGCTTTTTCTCATGACATTGGTCATTACAGAGATGCTATCTCGTGCCATGTCTTCCAACCTTTTTCACACAGGCCCCTTCTCCCCCACTGCCTGTCCCCAGGGTCATCCAGGATTGCCTTGTTCTTGTTCCCCTCTCATCCTCAAGCTCTGCTTCCCTTTTCCTACCAGCTCCAGGAACACAGTTGTCTCCTCTCTCCTTCCAACCTTGGTCCCCAGCCAGGAAGCCTCTCCCGCTACCCTGACACTAATGGTATTGTGCTGCCTCTTGGCTTTAGGAAAGCTGTACACAGCTATCTAATATATTTCTAGTCAAAGAGAGAGACATGGCTAATTAAAACAACATTGCTGCACAAAGGATGTATTCACATGTGTAGGAGATTTCTAGATGCAGAAAGATGCATTACTCTGGCCCTGGGGAAATGCAGGTAGGGCTTTGTTGGTTAAATATTATAGAGAGGCTGAGCATAGCTGAGTTGAAAGAACAGCTTGGGACAGCACAAGTCACAAGGCTCAGTTCTCTAAACAGCTTGTCAAAATCTATTACCAAACATAGGAAAAAACAAAGCAAGCACAAGTGTTTTCCAACTTTCCCCTTTACCATCAGGTAGCAGAAGAGGATGGGTAAAGACCATCCTAGACAGCTTCCAGGAACTTACACAAACTCAATGAATGTTCTAATGAATCAAAGCAACTTGGCTTCATAGTCCTGCATGGCTAGTAATAACTCTGTCTGCTAAGTAAGCTTATTTATTTTTAAAGTGATCACGGGCAGCTGAATATCCTCCACACTGCTTCAGCTCTTCCAAAACTGTTCACAGACTGGGTTGGGTTGTCAGGGACTCTCCCAAGAGAAGCCCAGATGGAAGAGTGGCTGCTCCATGAGGTGTTAGTGGCACACCTGGGGTACCTCCTACTTCTATGGGGGTGACATTTATTGTACTGACAGAGGAGGTACAGTACCATCTCCCCACTGACCCCAGCAGCTAATTAGGAAGTAACTACTAACTCTTAACTACAGTTAACATCTCTGTCTGGTCTCCCAGGTGCTGAATTCTAAGGCTCGCTACAGTCTTGCAGTGGGAGAGGTCTGAGGCAGGGAAGAACAGCACTGAGCAGATTCAAAGCCAGCTTCATTTATAGACCAGAAGCAGCTTTGTGTACCTAAGTTTGCAGAATGGAAACGCTGCATTGACTTCCTGCTCTAACATAATATCAACTAGAACCAGAGGCTAGCTCTGTCTTTTTTTAGAGCTATTGGCTGCTCCCTGGAGGCTCTCCTACCTTAGGCTGGTAATAGAGTGTCCTCAGAAAGCAGGGGTTATTTTTCTCAACTACCCTGCAGACAAGGTTAACCCTACACATGCTCAGGCAGTCCTTGCTCCTGTGTACTTCTGAAAAAAAGTTTAAAAAGATTGCAATTGCTGTGTCCATCAATGCCTTAGTCTGAATCTTTATCAAAATTCCTCACAATTTTTACATGGTTGGGAAAGAACTGGTATTTAAAAACATGGGCTTTATCACCTCTCCGTTTCTCTTGTCACTCAGTAATACACGTGGCTTGTTATAAGAAGCATGTAGGAACACGGATACTACCTTGCCATGGGTAGTATCCTCCTCACCTAGGAGGATTAGTTTAAAATATCAAAGATATTGTACATTTGCTGAAACCCAGCAGGAAAAGGAAAGACCCAAATCAAAGTTGAGGGCCTTGAGAAGAAGAGAAATAGTCACGGACTGCTGTGAGAAGATTAACCAACAGCAGCAAGATAGAATTAAGAAAAAAGAAAAGACACTTGGCTCCTTTTCAAGGAAAAAAATCTCCTACTGTTGATGTCTATTAGTCTTCTTATGAAAGGAATAAAAGCTATTACTTTTGTCTTCTGAAGGTAAGCAGAACAAATCACTAGAAGATATGCTTTAGGGAACAATCTTGCTCTCGCAGAGAAAGATGAAATAAATAACCCCATGTTTCTTACTGTCTGAAATTCAAGGTAAGCTGCCTTTACAGGAGATGGCAGGAGAGAAAAAGGCGTGTTGAAAGAGCTTAATCTTTCTCTAGACAGGTGTCCTAATTCACATCTCAAACAGCCTCAAACTTTACTGCTTGTTTATTCTGCTGGACGCTACCATGGCTCCAGAATGGCTTTGGAGTGGCTTATGACCAAGCAGACACCTCGGCTGGGCTGTCAGGTAGTTTACAGCACAGAGATTGCCTTGCTAAGAGGTCATCTCCATAGGTGGTCCACATAAGGCTTGCTCCCTAGTTCAAACTTCTACACTTTCTAGCCAATCCTGCAGTTGCTGGATGTGCAATGAACACTTATCCCCTTGGCCTATCAAAAACCTGGTGGCTTGTCTGGCACGCAGCTTGCTTAATGTTACACTCAGCAGTTGACCATTTTGGGCATACACGTTGCCTGGACTTCAAGCTGATGCAGTTCTTGCTCTGCTCTGTTCGAATTTGTGCATTTGCTGTGAACATGCTTTGCAAAAAGGACAAATGCTTTAAAATATTCATGGAAATGAAAATCTGATCCACAAATGTCTGGGGAAAAGTAAACACAAAGTGGTGACTGGTGGTTTCCTTTTGCAGCCTTTCTGCTGAAGTTCGTGCCTATGATGTATTTCTTTTTATTCCAAGATTTCTTTCAAAAACAGTGGTCCTAGTCCTGCTTTGCATGGAGTGGAAGAATCAATCTGCATGCATGTGGTCAGAGTTGTTTAGTGTTTCAGTAGAGTCCCAAGGAGTTGCAGCAGTCCATGAGCATGCTCTACAGAGCGGGATGGGAAAAGAGGATTAATACAGTCCCCAGAGCATGGTCCTCTTGTGACTTTTTGCACCAGGTAAAAGGAGGAAATCTTGAAAAGAAAGGTGCACACAGACCTCTAAAAGCCTGCTGATGTGGCAAGAGCTTGGAAGCAGACTGAAGAGATCTCAACACCACTGTGTAAATCCCAGGATGGCTCTGCATAATTTACATCAGAGAGTTAATCCAGATCTGTGTTTATGAAATGAGGAAAAAAAAGCAACTCTGCTATTTATCATGACACTTACTGCTTTTTTAATTCAGTTATGTCAAATGCCTAAGACAGAATCACCCCTTCCTTCTTGTCACAGAGCTGGCTACAATACATATAAGACAGGATTGTGGGTGTTGTTTTTGGTTTTGCTTTCTAATGGAGATAAACACTTCTCAGATTAGCATCTGACTGATCCTTTTAAGTGCCTCAAGTCAGGGCCTGAGGAGGAAATGTAAACATGTGGGAGGGAAGGCCATAGCACACATAAGTCAAGGCATGGATGAACGGGTGAAGAGGGGCTGGGAGAAAAGACATAAGGAAATAGGATGGCTGGCTGCTATTAATGTAGTAGGGCATTGACTTGGTTGAGGAGAGTTTGTGAGACTTTGAAAGGAAGACCACGGACTGTGACTTAACATGGAGAAAGGATCCACGGAAAGGATTCAAAGACAAGGGAGTTTTGGTTGCTCATCATGCCAACGAGTGCTGTCCTGCCCATTGGTACCTGCTGATAGGAGCCTTATATGCACCCAAGTTTTGGGAGAGGCAGAAAAACGATTAAGTTTGAGCAGAATTGTTGATCACCCTTCCACAGAAGGGTAATAGCACAAGAACAACTGATGAATGGACAACAAAACTTCCCAATTGTTGTCAGGAAAGTCTGGGCCTCTTGGATTTGCATTTCTCAGAGCTTGTTTCCATTCTTACAAACGTGGTTGCTTTTGGTAGATCAACTTAGGTCATCAGAGTAGTTTCCCAGAAAGTTGTTTATGCAAGTTTTTAAAATTTGTCTGTTTGCTTGATTGTCTGGTTACAGGACAGATGTTTTAGAAGATGTGTCTTTTTACACACACTTCCCTTAAAAATGCTGTTAAGTTTTAACTTAAGCTTATCTACCTGAATACTTGAGCAGGACAGCAAGAAGGAAGAGCTGGCAGAAATTGTTATGATGGGAACATTATTTTAAAGGACACTGTTTTTGTTGTATTTCTGCTAATTTTAATCTGTAAGAAATATAAATGCTCTTTGTCACTCCTGGCAAGTAGTGAGATGCAAAACCAAACATCCCTTTTTAATCTCTTGGGAGCCACTAAGTTTAGAACACAGAGTAAAAGACACGGAGTCTCCACTGTGTTTTCTCCAAGAAAGAAAGTGCAATTGTTCTTTTCTTTAACTGCAGTTGCCTGGCTCATCAATCACTCCTCTGAAGACACATATTATAAATAAACTTTAAAATATCGAAGTGACGCATTTGAGTTGAGCTGTGTTGCTGTTTCCATTCTCCCAAATGGATGGGCGCTCTGCTCTCCTCCCCGTACACCGATTTGTCCCAATCTCGCTGGTCCCCCCACATTACTATCAAGGTCACGCAACATCACAGCGTCGAAGTTGAAAAAGCCGCTTCAGACCTTTACCCAGAGAATTCTCAATTCGCAATCAACATTGAAATGACCAAAATGAGCTGCCGGAGCTCTGCTTGGCGCATCGCTCCGTTCCCTGCCTCTTGCCACCCACAGCAAAACGCTCTCACGGAGCCCCGGGCTGCCGGCGCCCAACAAAGTCAACTACGGCTCGCCCAGTCCGAGCACCGTGAGTCCCTCTGCCGGGGCTCGGAGCCGCCTGGCCCAGACACGCTCCGTCCCGCAGCAGCCGACAAGGCGGGGGAATCCGCGCCGAGCGCAACAACAGCGCTCGCTGCTCCCGGGGCCGCCGGCGCGACCCCCGCCCCTCCACCGCCCGCAGCAGCCCCCGCACCCCCGGCTCTGCCTGCCAGCCCCGCTTCCTGGGCAGGCTCGGGCGGCCCTACCTGGAGGGAGCCCCAGAGCGGGTGCAGGGCACAGTGCAGAGCAGGGAGGGCCAGCAGCGGCGGAGCAGCGG